>JBBPCY010072426.1:0-11046 GCA_037974405.1 Brachyalestes nurse
TATATAAATTGAAAATCATGTCTGATATGTTCTAATAACTCTTCTAATAACTTTGTATGTGAAGTCTTCAGTGATGATGTTAGAATTAAGAATAAAAGTTCAGCGAAACTAACTCTCAGACCTCAGGTCAGTCAGACGACTTCTGATTCTGATTTTCTGTAATCCCCCCCCGCTCTAAAACTGCTTGTTTTTTTTAACATCACCACTATGCACCACTGGGAGGGGCAAAATAATAAACAATAAAACTCACCATTCCAACCTTCCAAATGTTCCGAGGCACTCCCTCATACCGTGTTGCCCCCACACACATCATGTTTCTGGAATTTTAACCCCTCCAGAGTGTTTGTGCTGAGTGATTAATGGCGTCGCCACAGCACCAAATGCAGCATCACCAAAACAGCACAGACACAGATTTAGTCCCCACTATCCTCGATATTTCATAACCTGAGACACATTTACTCAAACTAATGGGCTCCATAGAGCTGTGTGTCAAATAAATAACTGAGGCAGTTAAAGTACTCTACTGCTACACCTGTACAACAAAACTGTTCTGGACAGCAGAAAACAGCCCCTGACTCAGTTAAGCCCTTTATTCGATTGTAATTTAAATAGGTGGCTGATATTTCCTTTTTAGGACCTTTTAGGTGGTTCAGCTCAATAGATAGCAAATACAGCAGTTTATATTGCAACAGTGGGTAAAAGAGAATATGGATGATTTGTGCATTTGGCCCACAGATGATGAAATTCAGGTTAAAATAAAGGCTAAAAAGGCTATAAAACTTGATCATTTGGCTGATGCTAAAGTGATCTAAAGTGACTTACAATAACAGTTCATCACAGCTGTTTAGTTAGCTGATTATAATTAAGAATCTTGCCCAGGAATAGTGTGGTGTGCCCAAGGACCCTTATTGGTGGAGGTAACGATGTTGTGATTGGTTACAATAATCAAAGTTTACATAACAGTAAAAATGAGACACAAATGTTCAAAAGTTTAGAAAAGCTCAGATGATCTTTCAAAATGGTAGGCATTTTTTAATTATGTAAAATAATTAAAAGAATGAGGTTAGCAATATTTAATGCACATTCGTCACTCTGTCTTGCATACAAATTTCATCTGCGGGGTTTTATCCGCATAAACAATGTACACAGCTATAAGATCACTAGTTTACGGATCCAGCCCTTCACGTCCACATATTTTTCCTGCAGAAATATGGCACAGTGCCATAAACAGTTAGGGAACGTTTAGCACCAGGGTCAAATTGACCTCAATTTCCTGACCAGTTTTCATACATTTGGTAGAAAGACCCTGAAACACTGAAATTAAAAAATAAACTTTTTTTTTAAAACCCCATTAAAAAAAAGAATCAGTTACAACATCCTGTATTTTTACAAAACTAACCCATAACAAAGGAACGCCAGAGGATCCATGGCTAATGTCAAGTCTATTGGATTACAGTGTCCTGGGTGTATGTGTGTGAGAGAGTTTGGAGACAACCCGGCTCTACTGATCTATATTTGGAACCCGATTTGGGCACAAAGCACCAAACACACAAATACATATATATACACATACACACACACACACACACACACAATTCAGTCTTCCAAAGGGTTCATAACGCAGTTAAAACACCAGGACCACAGGAACAAAGAAAGCAGAACCTACAGTACCAGTCAAATAATTACACACACGCACGCACGCAAAGGCTCAGGATTTAGTGGATGGGTAACATGGAAGTCAGTGTTGAAATCTGAAGCTCCATCCTAAGAGTCCTCAGAGCTGACGTCCAGCTTCCTCTGGGGGATGTAGAGGTTTCTGGGGGTTGTGGGCGTGGTAATGGTGGGCAGAGAGGAAACTGGGGTGTGGAAGAAACTGGAGTGCTGGAGAGAAGGTCCACCTTTAGGTGTGGTCAGGAGAGGCTAAAAGGGGATCAGGATATAATCACTTGTTTATCCAAACAACAAATATTTACACAAACAATAACCACTGCCTGTACAAAATATACTGGGGCTTCAACAATTACATTTAGAATGGATAATCCAAAAACCATTCACTGATTAACAACTACTCACAAAGTTCATAGTTCATTTAAAAACTGAAAATGGGCTGTTTTGTAACTTATTTTCGATATATATTTGTACTGTATGAATGAGGGGATTAAATGCAAAATTTGAACAATATTTACAGACTTTAGGCTTTGTAATTCCAAAAAAGTGATGATTTGGGCCCTTTAAAATCTTATACTGTTACAATCACAATACTGATAATACTACCCACGTCATGCAGAACAGGTAAACTAACGTTTCGTAGGATTTTTGCACCTTATTAGAGACTAAATTAAATTTTGAGTCTCTGAGGTGAGGGTTATAGGTAAAGTAGACATAATTATTCAGGAATCAATTGAGTCAGTGGAAGTCAGAAATAGGGGTGTGGATATATGTGCCTCACCTGCTGCAGGCTGATGAAAGTAACAGGCTGGCCATGCATCGCTCCATTCTGCAGTGCTCCTGCTGGAGAAACAGGTTTAACAAAGATCATGCCGTGTGGAGCCACGCCTGGGGGGACGCTGGAGCTGGGATGGTCCAGAGGTGCCCCAGTGGGCACAGGGGAGGATGTGGAGGGGCTGGGGATCAGGCCCAGGTTCTGCAGCGTGAAGTTGAGGATGGCTGGGCTGGGGCTGGGGGAAAATGGTGAGAGAGGGGGCACCCGGGGAAGATGAAGACTGGTGGGGGTGAATTCCTGAGGAGGGGGTGGCCTGGAACCTGCAGAGAAAATAAATCAATGAATAAATGAACAAACAAATAAATGGTAATGACCATTCACTACCAGTCAAAAGTTTTTATCCATTTATTCCTTATTCATTCAAATGGAAAGTTGTTGAGGGAACTAAAAAAAGTCACATTATGTTTTTTTCATAATATATATGCCAAATTCTAGACTGTTCTTTACTTTGAATGCTCCATTTAACTGCTATTGCTTATTAACTCATTAAATATCTAACACTTATCTGGAGATGCACATTATAATTATATTAGGTGGCTTTTTAATATTGAGTAACATGCAAATGTAGAATCTCTCAGTGTGCACCAAAACATTTTGACTCATGTATATACATATTGTTTTCCCTATATCATCATGTATCTCCTCATTAGGCATATTAGGAGACGGAAAAAAAAAGGTACCACCGTAATGTCCTTTCAAATAAATAAAGGCTTCTGCCAGTGATTTCTATGATAGAATATATAAAATTTGCATTATCTTAAGTTATCCATAATTGTTAATGATCATTTCAGAAGTGCTGGCAGTCTGTATGATGCTGTACCTGCAGTTGGTGTGTGGTAGATGTTGTATGTGGGTGTGGAGACTTGAGGAGCTTCACTGGAGCTCTGGGCTTCCTTAAAGCTGAGCAGGGGCTGCTGGGAGATTGGAATCAAATAACCTGTGGGCATTAAAGGCTGACACACACACACACACACACGGCAGCAGGATTACAACACTGACCATTTATAACAACCAGACAAATCCATCTTTCAGCAGTGTGTTTTCTTATATCACACACATGCCCACGCAAAGGGGATTCTAATGATAAGGAGTGTAAAAATCTGAGGGTATTAACAATGAAGGTGTTTCTACTGCATTCACATGAACAGAAATAACTGTAATTGATTACATTATTGTATTTGATATGATAATGTGGCTATTTTTTTTTAAAATATAAAACTTGTCTATATTTCACCACTGTGTGCGCTGATGTGTCAACATTACTACTGATCACTGTTACAGCAATAAAGACATTTGTGTTGGAAGCAATTCACTTAACTGCAAGTTAATGACCTATAGTATTTATAGCCCAGTATTTGCATATTTAGCATAGTGTATTTCATACTGAGCATGTGCTGCAATAAAGTTTTCTGATGCTGATACCTCTGTGTGTGCGGGCTGTGTCCCTTGTCCTGTTGGGCTGTGTTTCTGTGTGTGGGTAGGCTGTGTTGGGGTCAGTCCGTTCTCGCTGGTCTCGTGCTGCAGTTTTTCCTCCTTCTCCAGAAAGTTCTCCAGGCTGTGCTCCAGAGGGGTGGCTCGCGGTTCAGGGGGTTTAGTGAACTCAGGGTCCAGGTGCAATGCTCTGGAGGACGGCCGGCTAGACTTCAGCGCCCCCCGGCGCGCCTTCAGGCGGGCCTGCAGGATCTCACCCAGCTTCGGGGAGCCCCTCTGTAGAACAAACACACCAGAGACATCAGACTACCCTAACAGTGTGTAACGGACCAATCTGCGCCCAGTCACTGCCAGCCTAGGTTCAGAAACATACCACACATATACACACACACACACCATAGAGCTCACCTCGGGCCGTTTGATCTTGGATGGACTCCCATCTGGCTCCATTTCTGTGCATCCTCGTTTCAGAGATGGACTGGTGGGGTCGTGACCTTGAGGCTGAGACGTCTGTGCGGCTGCTGGCATAGTACCAGGTGATGCTTTTGTGTTATGTCCCCCAGGGCTTTCAAAGGTCATGGAACGCACAGCCAGGCTGGTAGGTGGTGGCCTGGCTGAGGGGTGTGGCCTGACAGGTGCGTGGTGAACATAAAGAGCATAGGACCGGCCCACCTGGGGCTGAGGCAGCAGTACAGGTATGAGAGAGGAGCAGTGAGGGGGGAGGTACGAGACCCCTGTTGGCAGGACAGGAAAATGTCCACCTTTAGGGCAGGCATGCCCAATTTCTGCCACAGAACCACCCGTGGAAGCTCCAGAAGACTTCAGTAAGGAGTCCTGATGAACTTCTGCAACAGCTTCTGGATCTGACTGGATCTGGATCTGAGTGCCACTAAAATCAAATTTTAACAATTAGATAGGATTCAACAATAAAAAGGCCATTGCTATACAAAAAGTCATTGGGCGAGACTCCTAACACTTTATCTAGAACTAGGGCTGCACAATATTTGTAAAAGGTGTTGGTGAATGGGTGGGCCTAAACGGCTGTAGTCAAAATAAGTAAATATTAGGGGTGCTGACTTAACATGTTAATTTCAAACAGTTAATCACGGAAAAAATAATGGGTTAAAAACTTAACGCTGATTAATCACACCGCGTGACTATAACCCGGCCCCATTCTCCCTGAGAAAATGTGATGAAATGGGCCCTTTAATATACGGAAAGAAATTCTAATCACAATATGTAGCAGTGAAATTGCAATTTTTATATTTTGTCTATATAACTATCTAGAACTGTGAATCACGCTGGATACGATTCTGCTACATAAACAAACAAAGCTAAAGGTTACTTTGTTTAACAAATTCAGTAAACCAACTATAGCGGATTTCCTTACACAGCCTGCTCCTCCAGCTGCATTTTACAGATTGCTGCAAGATGGGACAGCCCTCCGCTTACTGCTTCACCTGAAACACCAAGGAAAAAAACATGTATTTTAGTGGGGGGAAACCACCTACAAAACTAACATGGTGCACTGGAGCAGGGAATCTGTGAACTCACTAGTCATTTTGATGGGGCTGGTTGGGGCAGAGTTTATTTTCCGGCGGTCATCCTGGATGCTCTTGGCCAGTTTGACAAGTGAGTGGTGACGGGTGAAACCCCGTTTGGTTCCAGGAGAGCAGAACAGGTTTTTTGTGCAGTTATCTAACGAGGCACGTGGCTCAAGTGGCCGAGGGTGTGATGAGGCAGTTGTCGCCACAGCAACTTCTAAACCTGTCAGAAAACAAAACAAACGAACAAATTAGCAACAGATGGTCAGGTATTGAGTACTTAAAAACTACTCTGTGGTTGAGTCGGCTCTATAATGTATGGGGAGAAAATGACCATTCAAAACGTACTGTTGAAGGAACCCAAGTGTCTATGACTAACAAGAAATCCAACAGACACTTGTAGACAAGTTGTGTCATCACACGTTTCCACGAGGAATAGAAATAAAAACACTCAACTGTAATCAATGCTGACCAGAGAATCATGAGTGAAGTCAAAGCTTCCACTTGACTCACTTTTGTTTTCCTGTTTCCCCCCCCCCCCAACACTGTACTACACACTGGAATACGTAACATTCCAATTGACCTGGCACGTTTCTATTTGTTTTCTAAATAAAATTTGTTAGAAATTCATTATGGTTTATTACAAATACTTTAAGTATCAAGTAATCATACCACGAGAAAAAAAGAGATCCCTCTGAATCGTAATTAGATTGAATCGTGCAGAGCCTAGATATTCCCCATGATAACACAATGTCATACTAACCTTGAGGAGAAGGCAGGTCCTCTGGGCCGGTCCATTTGAATGCAGGCTTCCTGCCTCGGTCCTCCGTCACATGCACCTTCTTAATCAGCTCCAGGCTGCTTAGAACATTGGCAATGTCATATAGTCGCCGGATTTTAGCTAAAAATCACACAGAAAAACAGGCAACGTTATTACACTGTACTGGCTGAGGTACAGTAAGAACAGTTCCACCGGGTTCCAGCACTCACTCTTAAATTTGCTCTGGTCCACCACCTGATCTTCTCCGATGAGGATTTTTGCAGCGATCTCCAGACTGACCACACGAGGACTGGAAACCAGGAACAGCATCACAAACTTCTGACTCATCACCCGCAGGGATTTGTCTTTACGGCTGCTGGCTGCCAAGGAGAGAGATGACAGGACAGTATTCAAATGACTCTCTAATAAATTGGTGCTTTTGACAGGGTGACTAATCAGAGCTTCATGTTACTGAGTATTCTGATGAATTGAAGTCTTCATGTAATCCAATAAAAGTCTAATTTTTCACTATTAAAATTTGTCACATCTGTGCATGAATAGGCAGGGCTAAACCACTGTAGCCAGAATAGAGAAATATATTTAAATCTGTTAGTTTTGAGCCTTTTTTGAAAAGTGATGGCTTGGGTCCTTTGATATCGTGAAAAGAATCGCAGTTGCAATATGTAGCAGTACAATCCAATGCTAATATTCTGTCCATATTATGCAGCTGTAGGTAGAGGTTTATTTTAGGTGCAGGTTGGATTCACACAGCTCCAGTGGAGATAAGTAGCCTCGTGTCTGTTAATGTAGGTGGCATACGCATTTACGTCCATGATCTCCTGCATACTGACCTGTTTTTACGTCCCCTGCTGTTTCAGAGATGAAGCTCAGCTCCTTCTGTCCGTCCCCGTCCTCGTCATTTTCCTTCTCTTCTCCGTCCAGCTCGAACTCCTGCTCCAGGTTCTTCTGTCTGATTTGCTGCATTTGCTGGCCGTACCGGTTCTCCTCGCCGGCCCGTCGCAGAGCTGCCAGGGTCTGCTCCATCTTGGCCCGCCCGTGCCAGGTGTACCTGTTCTTGGCGAGTCGGCTGACCATGTTAAGGCTTTCCAGGACATTCATGATGTCGTAAATTCGCCGCCGCTCCACATCTGAGAGACAACGAGAACAAATTAATTTTCTCCCTTCTGTAGTATGTAATTGTGCCATAATTAACCTTGGACTATAATGTTTCCAATTTCCTGCTTACACTCCTTGCAACATCTGTGCTATTAAAGATTATTATTAGCAATAAAATAAATGTGTTGTTTTGACATATTATTGCAGTGTTAGCCCGTGAATTAAGTGGGAAATAACCCCAAAAATTGAGAAAAAAAAAAAACAAAAAAAAAAACCCACCAACACCAACATTGTGCCAAAGCATCATGACCAGCGTGTTATTTTACAGCTACTGTGTGAGCTCGGGGTTAAAGCATTACAATGGGCCACTAAAGCACATATATTACTTAAAATATAAAGCACTTTCTTAATGATGAATACTAAACTGAAAATGTTGTCATTAACATGAATGTGTGCAGTCTGTAGTTTAAGCCACTACATTTTTAGCCATTCTGAATAAAAGAATGGAACTGCAGCACCACTTCATCATTGTGAGTTGAATTAGAAATTGCGTGAATTGTTTACACCCCTATGAATTTTAGAACATCTTGTCTTCAGCCTCTTAAGACAATAACCCACTTCACTTTAGTTATCATTGATCTGGTGTCTCATTCTGCAGTTAGTGTGTCATATATTGGCATTGAGGGTACTGTGTGTGTATAAAGTGCAGTTATAAACACATTATTATTATTATTAGTATTAGAGCAGTTACTCAGTTCAGTGGCGACATCGTCCAGGCAGATGTCATTGTTGACAGCAGGATTCGGGTAGTCTGGATATCGAGCCAGGAACTTGTGGCACAGCAAACCGAGACTTTTCTCCTTCCTGCTGAGATGCTTCTCAGATTCTTCTCCTAACTCGGGTTCCTGTGGAGGACAACAAAACACGCCTTTTGATGCAAACGCAGCCAGGGAAGCTAAAGTACACAACAAATACAAGGAGAACAAATGTTCTCAGCTCAGCTCAAATCATCAGGTTAAACTCAGCTCATGAGTCCCTTACTATGGTCAAGGATCAGAACTTCTCAGAGTTCCTATAGCACAGTTAATATTAAGATTTTGAGAAATCCTGCAATGTGAAACAGCTCAAGTCCTGCATGTTTTAGCGGTTTTCACCTCCAACCCCCGACCTGGACTTCAGAAGGGTTTGTCAATGAGCTGATTGGTTGAACTGGATATGTTAGAGAAAAAAAACCACATAAATAACCAGATATAAATGCTGGTGTAGCAAAAGGTTTTTGTACCTGCGAAGAACACTCTGCGTCCTCGGTCCTTGTGTTGTCTGCGTTTCTTTCTTTCTCACGGTTGCGGATCTCGGGGCTGGCTGCACTGATCAACATCTTCAGATTAGATGTGGGGGTCCAGGGTTCCCCCGTCGGAGCGTCTGGGCCCTTAGTGGGTGTTGTTAGGGGACCCATGCTTCGAGTTTCCAGAAGGACTGCAGATTTTCCCAAGCTTTTCACCGGCGTTTGTGGCTCCACGAACACTGTCTTCTTTAAAAAGGAGCCAAAGTGTTCGAGTCACACAAATTGAAGTTTACATAATATATAGCTCCAATATATAAATCAGTATTTACAGTCTTTTTAATTGCATTTATTTTAATTGGGCATGTTAATGTGAAAGGCATTGCAATATGTAAAATCACAATAGTGATATTTTGTCCATATCATGCAGCTCTATGTGACTGTAAAGCATGTCAGAGACCCTTCCCAGCCCACTGACTGACCATCTCATTTGCTGACGTGGATTTACTTGGGCTTCTCAGGCGTTTCTGGCCCTCCAGTCCAACACTAGACATCTTCCACCTGCATGTAATGGAGGAAATAAGTATGTTCAGTAAATAATGTAAATAAGGCCTGGTCAGTGGGCTACAGTCTGAGTCTCCGAGGTCACACCTGGAAGATCTGAGTTTAACCAGGATAATCAAATCAGTTCACCTACAAATCTAAATTACCTTTTCTTTACAGCGTTATATAACCTAGGCGAAAGCATCGTGGAGATCAGAATCAACTTAATCGGACTGATTCGTTTAATCTGATCTCTACTGGTGTCGTAACGTTTTGTGAATAAACAACTTTATTTTCATTTTAAAATTAGCCGAACTGACGACTGGCGGTAACTGACACACGTTCCATCGAATCATATGCCAGGACTGTTCGGTCCACGCCCTCGTACTGAAAGCAACCGATCAACGTCGGAGAATGGCTCGTCAACCCGCCTCCTCGCACCGTACACAGCCAATGAGCGAGAGGGCTGGGGGGCGGCGTTTCGAAGAGTCGCGCTTTTTTGAAATCTTGGCGCGGAATTATCGCCACCGGAACTGACAACTACTACTTTTTACACCTTAAAACTGCATATAAACTCATAAAACCGACTACAAACATGCCGTTTAAATACTTTAATATGTAAACCCCCCAAACTCGAGTAATGTGTTTATTCGTCCGACTTTGTTGGGAAGAGCCGTCCTGCCGCAGCTTAGCATGTAGCTAACAGACTCACTGACTGGCAGCTCAACACCACCCAAAACATTCAGAGAAAGTTAAAATAAGGTAAAAAAAAACGAGTTTATTTTAGAAAGAGCACGCTACTCTGGTGTGTAAAACGTGTGGGAAGTTGACGGGGTAAACTGCTTATTAGCATATTTGCTAGCGAAGATCTGTGGGGAAAACAGACTCATGAGGTAACAGCTCTAGTATTTATAATAAAAACAGAGCATGAAGTACCTCTTTACATTTTAAATGCACATATATCCGCTAGACACGATGCCAAAAGTGTTTAGGGGGATACTGAGCGTTTGTCCAGAACCGCGACGGCAAAACACGAATTTCCCCGGGCCACCTTAAATCTAGGCGCCAAACGACTGGATTTAAGGTAGAACTCAAAATTAAAATGAGAAGCCGAGTTCAGCCTCACATATTTTATACACGTTTTAAAGACTGAAATTTACAAGCCGGCCTCTAAGCAACTGGAGCTTTTATAAACTTCTATAAAGTTTATAAACTTCTCGGAGTTTTTAGGACAAAGTCGAGCGGCTACTTACCCGTGGATTTGCCTAACAATCCGCCCGAAGCACAGAGAGCTGGTTCGGTTAATCCATGAGGGAGAAGTGAGTCTGGTCTCCTTTCCCGGGCAGATTCAGTGTAAAACAGAACCGCGCTCCTGTAAAGTGGGGCAGCACTGAGTTCTCCTAAAACGCAGTAACCTGAATGTCTCTCACTTAAGTATTTCTCCTGGTCGGTGTGTCCTAACTCACCTTTTCCCAGGTAGCTAGGAATGTGTGTGACTGAGCCCTAGTTGAATTTTCCCGTGTGTGTACCCGCTCCTTTCCCCGCGCCCCGCTCTGAATTTGCCGGGCAGAACCGCCCCGCCCAAAGCAACGCCCACAATTACACCCATAACCACGCCCCCACACGTAGCTGCAGAACAAATTAACACCAGAACAGGGCGGTTACACTGTAGATCTTTATCTGAACAGGTTTAGTTCTATCTATCTATCTGCCTGTCTGTCTCTCTCTCTAAACACACATACACTATATGAACAAACGTATTGGGACACCCCTGTTTTCCAGGGTTTGGGCTAGGCCCCCTACTTCCACAAATCTCAGGGCAATGTGCAATAATCTCAACACTGTCTACAATATGTTTATTGATTCT
>JBBPCY010072427.1:0-11045 GCA_037974405.1 Brachyalestes nurse
AACAACAACAACAATAATAATAATAATAATAATAATAATAATAATAATAATAATAATAATAATAATAATAATAATAACAATAAATAAGGCAATTGTTGTTATTGGTGTTGTTATTACTGTTATTATTGTTATTATTACATTAATAATAGAGGGACAGACAAAAAAGAAAAAGAGAGAAAGAAAGAAAGAAAGAATCAAACAAACAGAAGAGCGCGAGGTTTAGGACGCTGTCTCTTTAAGAGCGCGCGCCGGAAGTGCAGTTGTTCTCTTCCGGCCGTGGGTCCTCGCCGCGAGCGTGTGTTTTGTCTCTTCTCTCCAGAAAAGACTGATAAAGATGAGTGTCCCGGCCTTCATAGACATCACCGAGGAGGACCAGGTACAGGGGGGCCCGGGGGCTGCGAACCCGGGAGGGGGGCGATATGAGACCTTATTTTTAGGAAGGTTTCAGGTTTTTTGTGTTAGCAGGAGGCTAAAGGGCCCAACAGGGCTCCTCCAGCTCAGCTCTCAGAGAGGAGAGAGAGGGTCCAGTCCGGAATATCTCCAAAACATCTCCTCCTCACACAAGCTGGAGCTCAACTCTCAGGGAGGAGAGAGGGTTCAGTCCAGAATATCTCTAAAAAACGTCACCACACACATACTAGAGCTTGAGGATTCAGTGCAGAATATCTCCATAAACATCCACTTCACACACATACTGGAGCTCTGCTTTCAGAGAGGAGAGAAAGAGTCCAGTCCAGAATATCTCCATAAACGTCTCCACACACATACCAGTACTCAGCTCTCAGAGAGGAGAGAGAGGGTCCAGTCCGGAATATCTCCAAAACCTCTCCTCCACACACATACTGGAGTTCAGTTCTCAGAGGGGAGAGATAGAGGGATCAGTCGAGAATATCTCCAGAATAGCTCCTCCACGCCTGTTTCTTGTTCTTTTTAAGAACAATATTTCTTATAATTTCCAATAAATAATTCAAAGAAAACAAATCTCTTGTTCACTCTTAAACAAAATGGCAATAATTGCCTTTAGGGAACTTCTAGTAGTGTTTTACCATCCAACTGGTCTCCTTGTGAGAGGAGAGTGTTGATTACAGCAATGTTATTCAGGTGATCACTTATCAGTCCCTCATAAAGCAGAATGAGGTGCTTGTGTAGGAATTTAACAGACACTGGCATGGAATGGTTGCCATACTCAAGGAGATACCCATGTAAAAAGAAATTGCAGTGGTCTCTTATGTTTTTCAGAGCTGTAAGTAAGTACACCTATCCCATGTGTGATGATTTAGCATGCTGCTTATTGGTGGACTATAAGCTTCCATTCCTTGTTAGCTACATGAGCCTTGTAGCTTCAGTGCTAAAACAACTGACAGCAGAACAACTGCATTTGGGGTAAAGGGAGCGCTGTAAGTGAAGCTAGCACTTTGACAGAGAGGAAGCAGAGAGGACTTAAAGCAGCATAGGCTGTGAATGCGGCCTCACTTTTAAAAACTCCTTCAGGTTTCATTGGTAAATGCATCGTCTGCTGTTTTGGTTTAAATAATGAGTAGCCGCTCCAGTCTCCTGTGCTTCTTCATATCAAGCCACAAGGTTAAACTGTACTGGATCTGACCCAATCTCCTGGCACATATTCTCCCTCCCTCTAACAAACGGCCTTCTTCTTCTTCTGGAGTTTTGCCCAGTCAGGTCAGGGAAGACGCCCTTTTATGCTGATTTGAGGTCAAGTTGTTTTTCTCCCGCAGTATAAGCCTTTAAGCCTGAATCAGTTTATAGCAGTGAACAACATCATTTATTCTTCAATCTAGGTGTCTGTCATTTCCACATGAATAAAACAGATTCAAATGAGAACACTTAAAGGTTAGTAAACTGAAAGACGCAGTTATGTGAGATACATATGCAGAGATATATGTATGCGACTACAAAGATTTTGTAAAATGTATGGAGATTCCTTTTAAATGTTAATGCTGTATCTAATGTTCCAGTTTGTGGTTGCTGTAGGAATATTACACTGCCCACCATAATTAATGGTACCCCTGTTTAACCCCTGTTTTGTTCTAAATAATATAGGACCACAATGAAAAAAAGAAGAAAATCCAACCTTTAATTCAAGTGCATTTATTCAGTGGGAAAAAATCCCACATTAAGAAATAATTCTTTTACATTAAAATCATGTGTGCCACAATTATTAGCACCCCTGATGTTAATACTCTGTACAACCCCCTTTCGCCAACAAAACAGCACCTAATCTTCTCCCATAATGTTTCACAAGATGGTAGAATACAGAAAGAGGGATCTTCAACCATTCCTCTTTGCACAATCTCTCTAAATCATCCAGCGACCTGGGTCCTCTCCTCTGCACTCTCCTCTTCAGCTCACTCCACAGGTTTTCAGTGGGGTTGAGGTCTGAGGACTGAGATGGCCATGGGAGGAGCTTGATTCTGTGTCTGGTGAATCATTTCTGTGTAGATTTGGCCACGTGTTTAGGGTTATTATCTTGCTGAAAGACCCAGTGACGACCCATATTCAGTTTTCGGGCAGAGGCCACCAGATTTTGCTTTAAAATGTCCTCGTATTTCAAGGCATTCATGAAGGTTTTTTCTGTGCATGCCTCCCAAACAGCTTGTTGGCATGTAGATAGCGCCTGATGGTTGTTTTGGAGATTTTGTGACCCCAATTGTGTGCCTTACTTGAATGGTGTGTTCCTTTGTCTTTCCCATGTTGAAGAGCGGATAAGAGAAATGGCCTCTGTGTCACGTCGTATTTAAACCCCAGGGAAACAGGAAGTGATGAATTAATAATTAAATGTTCCTAGATACTCTGATCAACTTTGTAAACTACTGTAGAAATTCTTCAATTACATTTACTTCCTAGGTTAGGGGTGCCAATAACTGTGGAGCAGGTGATTGTATGAAAAATAATTATTTCTTTTCTCCCTTAAAATTCACTTGAGTTGAAGGTTTTTCTACAATTTTCAGTATGCTTCTGCAATACAAATTGAATTTATTTTAAGGCTTTTAAAATAAATAATAAATCTTAAAATAAATAAAATAAATCTTAACCAGGGGTGCCAATAATTATGGATTATTTAACAAAATGTTTGTATTTTCTTGGCTCAGGAGGAGCTTCTTTGCTCAGGCTATAAGACTCCTTAGCCAAGATATGCCATCACAACTTTAAACTGTTCATTAAACACAAACTGAGCTCTCTACCTCACTGTATCTCATCTGCTGTCTGTTGTTTATTTCTATGTACATCAACAAGAAACTAACAGAACATTTTCTACGGAATTGTACAATACATACTCTATTCTATTACATTTGCACACTTCAGATCTTGTTTACACTTGTAGATGTTTGTTTACTCTTATTTATACGTGTGTATCTGGAAATGTCGTCTACATATTTTTTTCTAGCCTTTCATTTTCTCTTTAGTTTATCGTAGCTATATTGCATTTCTTTACATTTGCTGCTTGTGACACGTATGTAAGAATCTTGATAAGATCTCACTGCCTGTAGTTTTTATATGCTTATACAGTCATTTTGTCTTCTTTTAAGATGTTTTTACTTTTTGAGAGTAAAGTAATTTGTCCTCCTCTGTTTCAATGGCCAATTTCAAAGTCATCTTCTCCATTGGTTCTGCTGTAACTAAACTGTATTATGATGGCACAGAAGTTCACTGAAGTTGGTGTTTTAAACACAAATGATGTATTGTTTTGTTTCTCTACTGTGAGCCCTGCCTTTGTGACTCAGTATTATTATCTGACTTGCTGTGCCATTTCTTGCTAACATGTGATTGGCTGAAGCTGTATTTGCTATAAGAAGCTCCAAGCTCAGTGCAGTAGTTTGTGTGGATGTAGGCGAGAAAGAGGACTGTACTGTGTATTCTGTACTATATACACAAAATGCTGTAGTCAGTGAGAGAGGTGAATATAAATACCATAGATAAACAATTAAAATGACTGCTGAAGTTGTTTGCTATTTCAGACAAATAGTGATTTGGAGTAGCACTGTACAGCGAGTCCATTATTGCAGAGCCAGTGGTCATTTCTCTCCAAGCAGTCTCTTTTCAAGGCTAGCGTTTTCTCCTAGAGCTTTAATTAGCCCTGAAAATTTGGTCCAAACAAATGAAATATAAACCTCCTTCTGGCAGCAATAGACTGCCCTCTCCTGAATCCATTCACTGTTTATTTATCATGTTTCTCATGAGTGCAGGAGTGTGTGACTCAGATCAAGCACTGTTAAAGTCGGGAGAGAAACTAAAACAGGGGGAGGTGCAGGGTCATATGTGTGGAAAGTAGGAGAAGCGTTGTGAGAGCCCTAATATGAATTTTGAACTCGAGCCCAGCACGTATTTGGAAAATGACATCAAAAGCCTATGTGAGTCCCGTCAAGCCCCATTCAGACAATTAATTAAACCTCTGATCTTTCCTTTCCTTATTCTGATTCAAACCAAGGGTTCGATGTACTGAGCAAATGCCTGAATACGTAGTTGGTGGGCCGCATTCATCGTTAAACACAAAATGCAATCAGATGGACATGCTTGAAAAGATACAGTTCAGAATAAACAGTGTTCTTATTGTACAGACTCGGTTTTCTTAGCTGTAATAGAATCCCACCCCTGTACAATGGCCTAGTGGAAAATTGTCCTTCATGAACACCACTCTCTCTTCATCACTGAACTCTCTGTTTAGTCTCCAGCTTGTGAACGGTAAACATTTTATTCACTGAGCCTTTTAATCCCTGAGTGGTTAATTAGGTGGGGGTGAGGGTGCACACAGTAGTTAGTGGGTGGGGCTAGATTGCATGATAAGTATATACATTTGCATTTCATTTACAGCATTTAACAGATGCTTTTTTTCCCAAAGCGATTTCCATTCCCTAACTGCAGGGGGCAGTCTCTCTGGAGCCACTTGGGATTAAGGGTCTTGCTCAGGAACCCACATTGGTGGTTTGCTGAAGAAGAAGGTAGGATTCGAACCCAAGACCTCTTGGTCCAGAGGCAAGTATCCTACCAACTACCAACCATAAGTAGTCCATCAACAAAGCACATTCAGGCTCACTGTGAGCTCATCAAGTGTCCATATACTGTATTTCTGGCCCTCAGTTTTCACTTCACTCTTTATCTGGACCAAACTATTGTTTGAGTTTGTCCACTTTGACCAATCAAAAGTGACCACACCCCCCACAAACTGGCTTTTGACACTATCTTTCATACACCGTGTTTATGGTGACCTATGTATTAACATAATTCAGCATTAGAACACAAGAGGGGGTGCATTATCACAAATAACATCATGGCTGTGCTTCTGCCTTTTGTCTTTTGATGTTCTTTCCACTGAAAGACCCTTTTTAAGCTTTTTGGCTGCTGAGAAAAACGCACAGCACATCCTGTGAATTTCACACGACAGTAGATGGCATCTCACAGATAAAGCCGTTAATAAAGAACGCGGCATTCGTCTTTGTCTTCTGCAGACTCCATAACCAATTCATCATGTCATTACGGACGCCCGCTCATGGAGAACGGTCATAATATTACTGACATTTATCCTGTCCTCTGATTCCACCATTAAATATTAATGCATAAACGGACCCAAACAAGCGCCTAATCAGGATATCGGGGGGCCGAAAGAAGCGTGCCCATTTTCAAGGGCATTTTTTTTTTCAGGCTCCGTTAAAAGGTCCTCATTCCATCAGGAGTCAATCCGAGCACTGGTCTCGGAGAAGTCCTCTCCGTAATCGGCCTCCACAGTAATTAATATCAGCTTATTGAGTAAAGCAGAGTCATTATCTGGGCCTGAGCGTGACCATTTATCTCCCTGTGTCGCTCTCTGACAACAGTTTGCGCTGAGTGCCATTTTGTCTGAGCTGGTAGCCATCGATCCAGGCCTTACTGGACAGTTTATTTTTTGTCTTTGTTTTTGTTTTTGAATAAAACACAGTTTTACTTTAATTTCACTTAAAGTCAAGGATATATTTTTTTTAAATGTATCTTCTTTAAAGGGCCCATGTGTCACAATTGGGCTTGGTTGGCCCTGGCAGAAGGCAGAAATGCAGACAGGATCCATTTTAAGGTTTCTTTGTTTCTTCTTTTTCTTTATTTCCTCAAAACAAAACCAAAAACAGGCACGATGGCCGATAAAGCTTAACTGAACAGAACCAGAGCAAACACAAACCTTAGGGTAGGGGTGATGGAGAACCGACAAAGAATAGAACTAATACACAGGCTTTTAAACTTAACGGGAACTCAAAACATGTGCAAACAGAAATACATAATTATCACAGGCAAGGATGGCCTGGTTACAATGCAACGCCCCCAGTCAACCTAAAAGGGGTGGAGGTAGCTCAGTGGGTAGGATACTTGCCTCTGGACCAAGAGGTCATGGGTTCGAATCCTACCACAGTATCAGAATCAAACCAGTCAGAGCTAATTTTCCTGACTGTTCTGACTGGTTGGCACAGTATGAGTGATAGTAAGTGATACAAAGAAGTCGGAAGGAAATAGATGTGGGCACTTTAAATTTAGTCAATGTGTACAATGAATAAATATGTTCATTTATTAATGTCTGAATACAATAATAATAATCATCATTGTCACCATGACCACCATCATCACCTTGATTATTGTCGTTGTTATTATTATTGAAATTATAGTTTTTTTAATGCATTACCTCATTGTATCATATATTATTGCTATTATTTCTGTTACCGGTAGCCAGATATTG
Source organism: Brachyalestes nurse (assembly GCA_037974405.1). Lineage (NCBI taxonomy): Eukaryota > Metazoa > Chordata > Actinopteri > Characiformes > Alestidae > Brachyalestes > Brachyalestes nurse. Next base: position 6,713 of record JBBPCY010072427.1, read on the forward strand.
GCAGGTGCCCCTCTGGATGGTGATGGAGAAATGAATCATTATCTAACTGGTGTGATTTCTCATTATTGATGGGCTCTGTGCTGCTATGACACTGTTATTGATCCGCTGTGTCACATGCCACAGATTCAGCTCTGCTGATGTTATTGATCAGTCAAACCCATCTGCCCTGCAGCGGTGTGTATTCTACTGATCAATGCTGCAGTACCGGGCACACACTCCACGACAAACACAACAGGGCCTCGGAGGAGGGAGAGAGAGAGAGAGAGAAATCATTACTTTACAGTGTCTCTCGCTCTTTCAAAAGTCTTATCAAAGTCTCATGGTGCTAAAAGTACAGCAGAGAAACTAACAAAGCAGTGTCTGGCTTTGTAGTTTAAATATAGGACTCATTCTGGGGACTGATGTCTATCATTAATGGTTCCCACGGTAATTATTTTTTAAAAAGACTGAAAATCGTCTTTATTGTTTATCAGCCTGATTTCAGGCTGAAAGTACAGAAAAAAAAATCTCATTTTATTCTGAACACTGAACCTTTCTGAAAGAAATCATTTTCTCTAAAACACGCTCCGCGGTTATTGACGCTTCTAAATGTTAATATGAGTACAATTTATTTCAACTTTCGTTTTCTGTCTGTCTCTCTCACTTTTTTTCTTCTGTTTCTTTCTTCCTTTCTATATATTCATGTCTATCACATGGTCTCTCTCTCTTTTCTGCCCCCATCTCTCTCTCTCTCTCTCTTAGTCTTTCCTTCTGTTGTCTCTTCCTCTCTCTCTTCCTCTCTATCCCTTTCTCCCCCCATTTTTTGTCCCTTTTTCTTCCCTCTGTTGTTCCTTCTCTCCCCCTGTGTGTGTGTGTGTGTGTGTGTGTGTGTGTATGTGGGGAAGGGGGGTGTGGTCTCTAGGGTTTAATCACTGCTCTTCACTTTGCTGGTGCTGACATCAGCATTTCCAGCTCACTCATCAATTATACATAACACACAACACTGACGTGTGTGTGTGTGTGTGTGTGTGTGTGTGTGTACCCTGCTGATCTCAAGTTCTGTATCCGTGTTCTCTGTGAGATAGAGCCAGTTTTGTTGAAGCTTCCTATATAAAAACAGCAGTAAACATGTCCTCTCATTAGCAAGCTGTTCATAATTAGAAACGCGCTGGAGTAGATGCAGACTCAGGCAGTTGCTAGATAACTCCTGTGGTGTTCTAGGTGGTTGCCAGGGGACTGTAAAGCAGTTACTGGGCTATTATGGATTGATGTTAGGTTATGAAGTGTGCTAAAAATAATAAAGAGTATAAATGATGTTTTGAGTGTTACAGGAGGTTGTAAGAAACAAGAGGCTGTTAGGAGCTGAGGGGATATCTGGGTTATGGGGGGTGTTTAGGCGTTAGTAGGGGCTGTTAGGGGTTAAAGGGGTTATTTGAGATGATTCAGTGGTTTCAGGGATTATTAGTTGGGTTAAATGAGGTTGTAGAGTCTCTGACGTGACAGTTGTTCCCTTCAGTGCTGTGCTGTCTGTCCATCATTTCATTCCTCCCTCTCTTCTCTGTCTCTCCTCCTACTCTCAGATACCCCTCCCCCCTCTCTCTGTCTCCCTCTCTCTCCCTGCCGGGGACTGCACACACACATACATTACAGCTTGTCACTTTGCAGTATGTCAGAACTCATCAGAATATACAGAGAGGTGAGGGAGAGAGAGAGAGGGGGGGGGGAGAAAAAGTGAAAGAGAAGGGTAGTGTGTGAGAGAGAGAGGACTGAGAGAGAGCGACATGGGGCAGAAAAGAGAGGGGGGATATGGAAAGGGCGAGGGAGAGAGAGAGGGGGAGGAAATATGGAAAATGAGAGAGAGAGAGAGAGAGCTTGTCTCAGTTCCTTTCAAGCAGCTTTATTAGTATGACCATATTAAGTCACAGTGCTGCAGTGCTGACAATACACACACACACACATAGTCACACAGTCAGTCTTAGACAAACAGTGTTATTTTGAGTGTATATTGTGATTTGTTGGATATATCGCCTTGTGTAAAGTGACTATGTGTCATTTTAGTCTGGGTGTTCTCACACAGATTAATAAACTCTGTCAGTATGGAGTGTGTGTGTGTGTGTGTGTGTGTGTGTTCTGTCAGACACTGCAGCAGCAATAATAGCCTACATATTCATAACACCTCTCACTGGGGTTATCGTGTTATATGATACTTCATGTTTGCTCTTGCATGCTGTGCAGTAACATTAGAGTGGGGCTCAGGCTCAGAGGGACGAATCTTCATATAGAGCCGTGTAATGGAATATCTGTTCCTCCGCTTTGTCAATACCTCTGAGGTCAGCTGAGCTTCACAGTGCACTGGAAGAGCATCAGAAACGCCAAGTTCCTCCAACCGCCCATCAAAAGTTCTGCCATCTACCTTTTCAACAAATAAACAGGCATGTTTAGTTTCCCATACTAACCCATTAATGTCCATATCTGAGAGTCTGAGGTTCAGCACAAAAGATTCAGTTTCCAACAATAAACTATAAAAAAAAGCTTATATGAATGTTAAGTTAAAATAGCATAGTAACATATTCAGCGTCTACTAATTATTCAGTATTTACTGTGGATTATTCAGTACCTACTGTAATTTATTCAGTATCGATTATGTATTATCCAATATCCACTGTGAATCCCTTAGTATTTACCAGGAATGATTCAGTATCTATTATTAATTATTTCGTTTCTGCTATGGATTATTCGGTGTCTATTATGGATCATTAGATGTCTACAATGAATTGTACAGTATCTGTTCAGAATTAATAAAGATTTACGATGAAATATTCAGTATCTTGTATCATTTTTTCAGCAGCGACTACAAATTATTTAGTATCTGCCATGAATTATTCAGTATCTGCTATGATTTATTCAGTATCTACCATAAATTATTTAATATCTATTATAACTTATTCAGTATCTGCTAGTAATTATTGAGTAGCTGCTATTAATTCTGCAGTATCTATGAATTGTTCAATATCTACTATAAATTATTTAGTATCTGCTTTAAAACATCCAGCATCTATTATGAATTGTTCAATATCTACTATGTATTATTCAGTATCTACTATGGAATATTCAGTACCTACTTTGGATTATTCAGTTTCTACTATGGATTATTCAGTATCTACTATGGAATATTCAGTACCTACTATAGATTATTCCGTGTCTACTATGAATTATTCAGTGTCTAGGATTAATTATTCAGTATCTGCTAGCAGTAATGTGTTGCAAGTTTTAGCAGACCAACGAAGAAAACATTAAAACGATTTTAAAGCTCCAAACTTTGTTTACTTTTGGCCATGTCTGTTTTTACTGTCGTTCATTAGCCTTCTTTTTTCTTTCAAAGTGGATCAGAAAGAGAGAGGAGAAAGAAAAAGAGAGAAAGAGGAGAGATTTGAACCGGCTTTTCATGAGACACCATTAGCGTGTCAGCAGTGATGGATGGAGCGCTTTCTCTGTATTAACCGCTACATTAAAAGTCATTAATCCTTCAGGAAGTGCTTTCCACATCAGATCCACCCTGCGGGCCAGAGCGTGCGAGAGAAATATTCAAATGTATTTGAACTGTTACTTAAAGGGACCATATCATATAAAAACCTAACTCACCAAACACTGTTTTGAATTCACCATTGTTGTGACATCACACCTAAGGGTTTTGGAATGGTCGTCTTTCTCTTCATCCCACCATTTTTCTTTAAGATGAAAAGAGTGTAACTATCATTAATGACATTTTTCAAACATCCTTTCTTTTATTTGTCAGATAGAATTTTATCCTTATTTGAAATACCTCCACACAGTCTATAAGGAAACAAAGAAAATGAATACATTTATCATTTTCTTAGGGGTGGGATGATCAGCAATTTAGAAAAAGAACAAAAAAAACACATAAAATTATTTTCTACAATTAACGATGTTAATTATGAAGTTTTATAGAGTATTTTCAGTATTTAAAGTCTCAGGTACTTCACAGTAAAACCAGGACAGTTTTCATCTAACATACTACTCAAATCTCATAAACAGAAATGTGCATTATTGTAGAGTTGCTCCTTTTTTTTCTTTGCTTTAAATGATTTTTTTGGTGTGAATTGTCTTTTATGTTCTTATTTTCTCTTTCTGTTCTTCACACTCTCTTTGTTTTTATTTTTCTCTCCGTCTCTCTTTCACCATCCCTCTCTCTCTGTCTCTCTAACTCTCTCTCTCTCTGTCTCTGTCTCTGTATCTCTCTCACTCTCTCTCTCTCTCTCTCTCTCTCTGTTTCTATACCTCTCTCACCCTCTCTCTCTCTTTCTCTCTCTGTCTCTATATCTCTCTCCCCCTC
>JBBPCY010072428.1:0-11044 GCA_037974405.1 Brachyalestes nurse
GTGAACACCTGCTAAACAGTCTGGGATCTGAACACTGATTACAGACTGATTCAGATTCTCTGGGTTTCAGGTACTGGTCTACTGGAAACCCAAATGATTATCAGAATAATGAAGATTGTGGTGAGATTTGGGAAAACCATGGCTTGAATGACAACTTATGTACTAAAGAGCAAAGGTGGATCTGTGAGAAAAGTGACTTTCATTAAAAACTGGGTTCCCATGGGTTCTTGAAATCCTTGAATAAGTTCAAGGCCCTGGAAAGTTTTTGAAAACAGGCATAAAAAGACACTGACCTGCAGCCTTTTCCTTGTCTTTCGCTCATTGCCCTTTTTTCCCCCCATTCATTTGCATTAATTTTTAACCCCATTGAAATGAATGGAGTTTCAGAAGAGACACTGGTGTTTTGCAAAACTATATGGACAAAAGTATTGGGACACACCTGTTTAAACTGAACAATATGCGCAGAAGTATTGGGACAGAGTTGTTTCTAGGTGATTGCTAAGGCATGAAAGGCAGTTGCTATGGTTAAGGAGATGGTTGCTGTAGAGTTTTTAGGGTGTTTCTTGATGGCAGGCAAATTTCTTCAGGCCACAGCCTACGAGACTCAATAGTCAACCGAGTTGAGGGGCGCAGAGTACAGTACACCTTTCCCAAATGAAGCGGACAGGGAGGGGAGCTAAATTATGTTTAGCTCCCCTCCCTGACTTTCTTACAAATAACGCACATTTAATTCAAAATATTATACAGACCAATAATTGGCACTTTTTTATTTATTTAATTGTGTGAAATGGCTAATAAAAATAGGTTATAAAAAACGATTATGATGTGGAGGTGAATTGGTTTAGTCTTGACTCCTGGTCATGATTGACAGCGTTGGGGGATGGGAAAACTGTTGATTGTCGAATCGTCCATTACAAAGGAAACACAGCGATGGAGAGAAAAAGGCCAAAGCTGTCAGGTGTCCAATTTAGGAAAAATAGAAAAGAAGATGAGGAGAAACAGGCAAAAGATAAAGGTATGCAACAATGTTCTCTCTGTATGATTAAGGTATTCATGTCATTATGTTAATTAGTGGTATAACGTTAACTCTTAGGTTTGTTAGCCTTCTTGCTTATGATGCTTGCTATGCTTACCTTGCTAAAAATAACACAAAATAAAAGCCTAATATACAAACCATCACAGAAATTCTAATGGTTTTTATGAAATACCATTAACTTTTTCCAGTGAAACTATTACAAAATTCCTTATTGTAGTGTGTTTTGGGCACTTTTCCAATAGGATTTACCATCCCACCCACCAATAGAATCCATCATATACCAGCAGACATTGTTATACTTACCATTAAAACCAATACAATTCCTGTTATAACCATTAAATCCATTACATTTTCTATTATTTTTGGGCAGACATCCATTTCGGGGTTCGGTTTTCTCTTTCTTTCTTTATTTCTTCAAAACAGAAAACAAAACAGGCACGGTGGCCAAAATGCAGGTACAAAACAGGAACTGGGGCAAACACAAACCTTCAGGGTAGCGAGGGTGAACCCACAAAGAACAGAACTAAAACACAGACTTTTATCTAGAACTAAACTCAAAACAGGTGCTTAACTGAAATGTGTAATAATCACATACCAGGCTGTCCTGGTAAAGAAGCCACAGTCAACCTAAAAGTCCTTCAACCCTAGTAGCCTCTAACGGCTGCTGACTGAGGGTGTGACAAGGAGCTAATTGTATTTAAATTTGCAATTTTTAACCAACCGCCTTTTTTTGCGCGGGGGGGGGGGGGGTTGGGGGATGTGTTGGTGGCTTGGGGTGCCGGGAGGGAGTCTTGTCCGGGGAGCAATTAAGTGTAGAACCGCCACTGTCTCACAGCGAGACCAGTTAGATGGATCTGTCCATGTGTACGAGACCCGTTCACCAATCCACAGTCTCTCTCTCTCTTTCTCTCTTTCTCTCTTTCTGTCTGTCTGTCTGTCTCTCTCTCTCTCTCACTCGCTCTCACTCTCTCTGTCTGTCTCTCTCTCTCTCTCTGGGAAAGTCCAGAATGGCTGTTCTGCCGCACTGAATTTAAATCTCTCTCTCTTACTCTCTGTCTGTGTTTCTCGCTCTCTCTCTTAAATGTTCAGTGTTCCCATCATATATACATAAAAAAAGGGCAACACAGTGGCACAGGGGTTAGCGCTGTTGCCTCACAGCAAGAAGGTCCTGGGTTCAACTCCTGGGTCGGGTCAGGGTCTTTCTGTGTGGAGTTTGCATGTTCTCCCCATGACAGCGTGGGTTTCCTCCAGGGACTCTGGTTTCCTTCCACCACCAAAAACACGTGCATTGGTAGATAGGACAATTGATCATACTTAATTGACTCTAGGTTTATATACATATACCTGTGGTCCAGAACCCTGGAGGTGTGAGGCACTGTGACTCCATGGGGCCATTAGAAACAAATAGATAAATAAAACATGGTTCAAAAAGATATACATATTGATTTATATGACTATATATTACATATAGTATTTTGCTTGGTTTAAGCAATATATTTTAATAGAATTGGACAATTACATCATAGAGAGGCCTACATATCTCATAAGTCAGGGTTCCTTGAAACTCTAAACGGAAAATCATGCAAGTCTACAAAAGGCATTTATACATTTGTCTTAACTTTAGTAGTAAATAGAAGACGCTCCTGTACAGTCTCATGTACATGTGAAAATGGAAATGCTGTTATTGTTTATTTCACCTTCATCAGCTGCACACTCACTAACTTGGAAACTGTACTACAGTGACTTAAGGACCTAAAATGGATGTTGTAGTAACTGTACGGATAAAGCATGATTAGACTCCAAGTGATTAAACCCTTTTAGCAGCATTTACACCTTTACTCTCAAACACAGCCTATCCATGAGGGGGTATTAAACAGTGAATAGTCAAAAGAAAGAAAGATCAAAATAGAGCCAAATAGTAGCCCTGCCTTAAGAAATTAGACATGCAATTGATCAAAGCATCCATGAGAAATGAACGTCATCCAACAATGTCTGACGGTGTGCATAATAAACAGATAAAAGGGCTTTCATAGCAGCTTACCAGGTGTGGCTGCACCTACTGGTAAGATCAAGATAACCTTTAATTTATATATGTTCTTATCATTTGCTTACTCTCAACTAAAACATCTGTTAAATACTTCAAGGCAGGCTTGGAATACTTCCCTGCAAAACAAATTCATATGTATTTCATCTTCAGTGACTGCATGTCTGAATTCTTTTTTTAGCTATTGCATGTCTACAGCTTAGCTCAGGTCTTTTTGTTCATGACTAATACACTGTGGGACTGAGGAAGGTCTTTGGTGCAGGCACAAGACTATATGTAACAGGTAAGAAAATGTCTTTATGCATTGCTTCAGAAACATTGGGAGGTGTTTTTTTTTTGTGCAGCTTTTTTTTTTACCATCAATTAAATGAGTTCTAGGCTTCAGTACTTTCAGTATTCATTATTGGGAAATAAAGGTAGCATCTGTTCTCAGAATCTAAAGACTATGGAAGAGGTTGGTTCATTTGTCAGGTAGTAGTTTAGAAGTATTTGTTATAGTATGTTTCTAAGTGGAGCTCTGGCTACTACACTCACAAAGTGTTTGGATCTGGAACACGGTTAACTGTCACAGGTATGAACACATTTGTAGTTTCTTTTTATCCACTGAACTAACAAAAATAAATGAAAGATAAAACAGTGAAATAAACAACATAAAAGGAAAATGTGACGCGTTTAAAAAAGCTAAAAATGTTTACGGTTGTGTTGTTGTATTTAAAGCCCGTAGTCAAAAGTTAAATAATTTTGTCCAGAGAACAGATAAAGTCTCTAAGCCCCAAAAAACCTGGACGATCATTTCACAACTATAGAGGTATTTGCTGTAGTCAGTTTCTAAGTGTGACTATGACTACAAAGTATTTGGATCTGGAACACGGCTAACTGTTACTGGTATGAACATGAATTTTGCAATTTCTTGATGCACAGTTGACTAAGTGTTTAAAATTACTTCAGGCAAGACGGCGCATTTATTTTAGGAATTTAGTGCAGCTCAGAAATTCTAAGTCAGCTTAAGGTGAAATACATCCAAATAAAAAACAAACAGAAATTTAAGTAGTTTAAACACAAAAAAAATGTTTCAGAATGAATGTTCTCAGTATAAAAACTTCAATTGTTCAGTAGCTCAACTGCTTTATGTAAGCTGCCATACAAATAATAATTATCAAATTGCTTGCACACACATCATATATATTATCTAAGAGTTATTCCATTTTAATGTTATAAGACTAGTTTCCCAGATGTAGATTAAGAATATTGCTAAAATAATCGCCTAACTCATTTTTTCAAGTTTTTCAGGAAACACAAAAGAAAAAAATCAACTCCTATTCATTACAATGGGCAGGCCCTTGTCCTAAAGTAATAGAATCATATTACCTGATTGACTGACGGTGTAGGCAATTTTACCATAAGTGGCAGCATCATGAGGAGATGATTTAGGCAAAAAAGTCAATTTTGCCAAAAAATAACAAGGTGATGGTATGCCAAGACTGAAAAGAATTTACGATGGTGATTCTCCATAAGTACTGCTATTTAGTCCAATACTAGGCTTTATCCATTTTTGTGGAGCAGACCCATTATACATGAAGAGCATGTTAGACTGTATAAGAGCATTAAATTCATTAGCCTATGCAAATGTGATATTCAATATCAAAAATGAAAAAAAAAACCATGTAACTGAGATCAGTGTCTTGGAACTTGATGCCAGTAAGTTCAGTAATGTCATCAGACAGAAACATACCTGCTTCAGGAATTTTTGTGCTTGGGTAAGACACTGTGGGAAGGAAGGTCTTTGGTGCCGGCACAAGACTTTATGTAACAGGTAAGAAAAGGGCTTTATACATCCCTTCTGAAACATTCTGAGGTCCTGAAGACACTTCTGACATTTTTTAACCCTCAGATCATAAGTACATGAAAACAGCTTCAGCATTCACAATTGGGGATGAAATCCCAAACTATAGAAAATTCTAGTTCAGTGGCTACTTGGTTATTTGAGGTTTTTGTTGAAGTCTGCTTTCAAGTGTGGCTCTGGCTATGACTACAAAGTGTTTGGATCTGGAACGCGGTTAATCGTCACTGGTATGGAAATACTTTGCAATTCATCTTTGTTTATCTATACAAAGGATAAAATATTTTAAACTAATCAAGTCAAGATAAGAAATTTCATATTAATAATGTTCAAATGAATTAAGAAAATGCATTAGTACAAACTGAAAATCATGGTTAATAATATTTTTAGATAAAGAAAGATTTTTGGCGATTTTGACCTGGCAGAATGATTTTTACTTAGATGTACATACACCCAAAACCAATCCAGTACCTAAATGTTTCTTGCACAGTTTTAGGCTGTAAATTAGGGATAAATTAAGTATAAAGTCACATTCATTTAGTCAAGCTGCACCTAAAAAAAAAAAACCTTAAACTAATAAAACCAATAATCAGTCATGTATAGCATAAATTTGGAGCAAAACTTGTTTTCCAAAATGGTCTCTTTGCAGGAGCAAGAAAAAATATTAAAACCATTCAAAATTTATTGAGGCAACTTTTTAATGTAGGGACTAGCAATTTTAAACTGAACAAAGTTAAATTAAAATGAAAAAAAAAGAAATTATTGACAAAATCTGAAAAAAGAGAAAAAAGAAAATTAACAAAAAATTCTAAGCCAGTTGCTTGGCTGAGTAGAATGGTATTCAATAGCTTTATGTAAGAAAACAAATTACCTGCACAAATATACATGCAAAAGGTATTTCAGGTTCTTCAAAGACTTTAAAGTGTAACCATTGTAAATGAACTTGTCTGAACAGTTCCTCTAATGTCAAAGTATTTCTTAGTCTGAGACTGTGTATTCCGCATTACGGAATGTGTCCAAATGAAACTTTATGACGTCCAGAACAGTTTGACACCAATCTTCTCTAAATAACTATAAAATCAAGACAAACCACTGACATTGTGGGCAGTGTTGAAACCGGTAAATAAATAAATACATAAATGCCAGGATCATAAAGGAACCAATCTTGCAATGTTTATCCCCTACAGCACCTCAAAATCTGTCTCCTGTCCAAAATCAATTCCTACTGTACCAATAACTGACACCAGTACAGTTATAGACCATCATCTGACCACCAAAGCAGAATTTCAAGTCAACATTTGAAGTTACATTTAGAGTATAAATCAGATACTATGTGGATACTTATATTGAAAACAGAATCAGAGCCTGAACTACTGCAAGTCTTTGGAGGTCAATTTTTAGTGCTTGAGTAAAACACTGTGGGTGTCTGGGTTAAGGTCTTTGGTGCAGGCACAAGACTGTATGTAACAGGTAAGAAAAACGTCTTAATGCATTGCTCCTAAAGCAGTTTTAGGTCTTAGACTGATATCCAAGAATTAGGATAAACATATGCTATACAAATGCACCTTCAGTACTGAGAATTTCAGTATTCAGAATTTAAAGACTATGGAAGAAGCTGCTTCATTTCCCAGGTGTTTTTTCAGAGGTATTTGTTAAAGTCTGTGTCTAAGTGGAGCTCTGGCTACTACTACAAAGTATTTGGATCTGGAACTCGGCTAACTGTCACTGGTATGAAAACACTTTGCAGTTTCTTTAAAATATTGAGAACGGATAAAGACTGAGGCAAGATCAGGCATTTTCATTAATGCTGTGCTTTTTAAAGCTTAAGAGTTCTACAAGACGACTTTAAAATAGTAGATTTGAAGAGTGAAATAAACTGCAACAGAAACGTATAAAACAGAATGGGTCATTTAAAAAACTAAAACCTAAATGAACAGTAACATTGTTTGAATGAAAGCCCCTAGTTAAGCCTTGTTAAGAAAAATATTTTGTCCAGATTTAAGTATAGTCAGCATTAAGAAATCACTTCAATGGTTCTTCAGTAGTCCTAAGCAGAGTTATATTTGACTCCTATGTCTACAAAGTGTTTGGATCTTGAACATCACTGATATAAACAAATTTTGCAATTTCAATTTTTAAGTTGCATTTTACTTTTATGAACAGAACTGTTCAAGTATTCAAAACTAATGTAGTCAAGATTAGACATTTATCGAACATGACCTCTTGTAGCTTAAAAGTTGCAAATAATCGTAAAACAGATATTAGTAAAATTGAAATTTTCACATTAAAATCCATTAACTGTAGCATAATCTGAAAATATTGCTTGAAATATATTTGTTGGTATATAATATTGTAACAATATACACATCTGGCAAACTAGAATGCTTTTATATAGACTTAAATACAGCCAAGACCATAACATTTGGGGAAAGTTCCTTCCACAGTTTTAGGATGTAAATTAGAGGATGGAAATTAGAGGATATAAAGTCACTTTCAGGAATCATTTAGAAAAGTAACAGCTCAGAAATCAAATAAGCCAGAACCTCAAGTACTAACCCTCAAATAACCACTTTATAGAAAGATTTCATAATTTCATATATTCATGATTTGTAATGGAAGTTAAAGTAAAATACTTTAATACTAAAATAAAAATACATTTTATTTTGTTGTGATTTTATTTGCTGTTTACCTTTATTCTGTAGCACCTAGATTGTTTTTAATTGACCATTATGACCATCATGAAAGTTTAATTCAGTCTAAAGCTCAGATGACATTTAAACTGTGCTAAACAGTAAAAATACAAGTTTTTTATTCTTGCAGTGAGATAAAGAACTGCGCAGAGCTTTAAGCGATCAATATTTTTTAAACAAATTAGAGTGACTGTTTAATTTGAACCCTGGAAAGAACCCTGAAATTAAATAGTCACTCTAAATTGTAGTTTTTAATGGGTTTAAAGTGGTCACATATCTCTGCCTTTAACATGTTAACTAACACTTACGATTTTGAAGACACTAAATGTAATATCTATTAGTACACCAAAATCAGCTAAAATCAGATATTCAGATATGTCCCTCTACATCAGCCAATACAAGTTAAACCTCAGTCACCAGTTTAATGGACATTGTAACAGCCCGCCTGAACCACCTCTTCCGAATGTTTAAGATAGCTACATATTTTGGTTTGCTTATGATAATTGGTTACAATTCTAGTTGACACAAAGTATGTCTGTATAAGTGGCCAACATTGTTTGTTTAAATCTGAACAGTCATCTGCATTTGTTAGCTAGCTATATCAACAGTCAGTTCTGGTAGAGCCTTAACACTATCTAACAAATGTGGACAGTCAGAGAAGTAACATCCCATTTTTCAGACAGTCAAAATTGTTGCTGAGCAAAAATGTATCAATTAAATAGCTTCTTATTAATTTGCCTATGGCTAAATCACCAGTGTTACAATGTCTGCTGCCAAAATATTACAAAAAAATTGACAATATGGATAAAAGTGTCTGCCAAATGATTGTAAAGTAAAGTAATGTAATTTTAAAAAGTAGGATACAATCCTGTGGGGAACATTTCTCTACTTAAAAACCAGAGCCAATCAATTGTAAAATGGTAGCTATTATTGCAAAATTATGAACTATTGGTTTGAAGAAAAAAAACCAAAACCAAAATTCAAGTTACTCAGGAAATTTTACTTTTTGAATTTCTTGTCCTAAAGTTTAAGATTAAAATGCCCTGAACTGCAGAGGAGTTAATTCACTCATGTGCCAGAGGAACAACGTTTGGTTGCCAAAAGAAACATTCAGCAAATAGAAAGCTCTTTAAAAATATGATTTCCATTATGTAGAAGCCTCCTAAGCCTTTAGTTCTTCACACTCCCACATCTCATTTACAAACACATAAATATATTACATTAGATTTTATTCAACTTTGTCATTGTACATAGTACACATATACATACATTAATGCCTTCTCTTTTAAGTCACAATTTTGGAGATTTTGTTTTTGCCCTCATAAACAGTCATATTGATATCTGACTTAGCCTAGGGATGTCAAAGCTCACTCAAATGTATACATAGATTTTTGGAAAATTTACCTACACCGTCAGTCGATCAGGTATGATTCTACCACTTTAGGACAACATGAATAGGAGCTTTTTTGTGTGTGTTTCCTGACAAACCTGAAAAAGGAGTAAGGCAATTATTTTATGAATGAGCTTTCACATCCCCAGGCTAAGCCAGATATCAATTTGATCAAATTGTGACTTTACAAGGCAGACCTATTCTAAGCTTCTAATAAGTTAATGTATGTATATTTGTACATATTAATATACGATTCAAACCCATTTTAAACCATTCCATATTTTCTTGGACCAAAATCATCATTTTATGCCGTCCGGGAAAACATGTATCTTTTTTTTGTGACCCAATTACTAGAACAATAGCAATTGGAATGTAAAAAAAGATGCATGTTTATGTCTGGGCGACACTGGTTTATTAATTGCTAAATATCTGTAACTGTGACGTGCTTGATTACAGATAAAGAGCCCTTGGAACCGAATTTGTCAGCGTACCCAGTAATCAAGCAGGATAATGGAAAGAGTGTGCTGCTGTGTCAAGCCAGAGGCATGTTTCCTGACCTGGTGAGGTTTACCTGGAAGGACCAAAGTAATAATGAGGTGACGCTGTCAGGCACAGATGAACTGCTGGAGCAGAAAGACGAGGGTCAGGTCAGCGTGACCAGCATGCTCATCATAGACCAGCAGAAAGCAAATTCTAACAAATACACCTGCCATGTCCAGCATGACAGCAGTCAGGCAAAAATTTACAAACGGGATATTCCAAAAGGTAACTGCTGCATTCTACTCCTCAGTTTAATTTAATTCCAATTTAACAGCATACAATTTTAAAAGTGTTAAATCATAAAACACTATACCCATCCAACATACAGTAGCTGTGCATTTCCATGTTCATTGGCAGTGTTTCAATGTCTGTTCACCTGTTCATTTCGCTACATGAATATTAAATTCATTCTTTCCTTACAGACAAACAGTCTGAGTCGACTTCTGGCCCTACTCCAACCTGTCCTCCTGAACAAGAAAAACGTGTCACTTCTGATGATGAAAATTCTGGTAAGGATGATAAAGGCCATGATTACCTATTAATTCATATTTAAGCCTTAATTCTACTAGTTCTTATCTTATGCACAGGTCGACATTAAATCACACATTCAAATATAACAATGTGGAAGGAGAATTTGTTTAATACGAATACAAAAATTGCTAAATTAAATTGTAGAGAAAAAATAACCAGCAAGAGTAAATTGCAAATTTTACAATAAACACATCTCATTCTTTCGTCTTTTTGCAGGTTCTTCGGACCTCGTGCACAGACTCAATCTGTTTAATTTTACATATGTGGCCCTGCTGTTGAAGAACATGCTGTATTTCTGTGCTGTGTGTGTCATCCTGTACAAGAAGAGAGCTGGAAACAGCGAGTCGCTCAACAGTAAAATCAATCCAGCAACAGCACAGGAGAAATGATTTCCAAAAAGTGTTCATTTTCAATGGGAAGTCTTTATCTCGCCCCAGTGTCTCGCCTAAAGCGACTCGTCTTTCTTTTCTGTTTAATTGAAACTGTTTAAATTGACTAGTTACCTTACAAGAAATTATGCTTTTTACTTTTATTAGGGGCTCTTAGATTCTTTAAAGCTTTAAAGTGTTTTCTCTTTTCTGAGTGTTGTTCTGAAGAAAATGTTTAAAACTATGAAGTTGATTGAAATGCTCAGCTGTTTCTATACAGAAATGTTTTGTTTGGTGACTGAAGAACAACAGATTTGTTTGTAGTCATCCTGTGTACGAACCATTTTATTCATTCAGAAAATGTTTTATGTCTAATAAATGTCTAATACAACCAGTTGTTTAATTTTTTTGTCATAAGTGGATTTACTGATGTTACTGGCTAAATATATACATATATATATAGCAACTATATTATCATAACTATAGTTATTCCCCCCCCCATAGTATGCCCACCATATTCATATATTCAATATCTAATATCTAATGAATTTATATTATCTTGCATATTAAAGGTAAAAAATAATTTGTGTTTACAATTGTGTACA
>JBBPCY010072429.1:0-10000 GCA_037974405.1 Brachyalestes nurse
TGGCGGTACCCTTGAGCAAGGTACCGTCCCCACACACTGCTCCCCGGGCGCCCCTCGTTGGAGGCTGGTGAATGGGTTAAATACAGAGAAATCATTTCACATTGTTCGCACTGTGTGCTGTGGTGAGTCTGTAAGGGTCCACTTTCCTTCTAAACTGATTACTGCTTAAATTAAAAGATTATCAAAAACAGGGGAAATGGCATTTACTTGAACTGCATGATGGGGGAGGGGGGAAAAAAGCAAGACCAAGGTAACATGACCTCGGTTCAACCCAACCGACCGTCTACTAACAATTTCACAACTTGTCCACACCAACAAGTATTCACTTAACACAATAAAACAATACAGAATTAATTTGGCCATATCATTCTGAGCCAAGCAGAGGAACATGTCTGCATATAGAACGGTCTGTCCTGGTCAGCGATGCGGTGGGTGATAAAAGTTCTGCCACCGGATCGTGGGGATTCTCCGCAGTCTTGGCAGAGATGGGGGCCTTCCACAGAGCAGAGGCATAGCTGAGGAGTTTGAAATAACACAGTAAATAAGAGGGGAGCGGGGTGAGGCGGGCTGTTTTATAATAATATAACAGAGTGATGGTACTAACGGTGAAATGCTTTATGGCAGCTTAGTAAAAACAACCAATTTACTCCAAAAAGTCATTGACTGGGCAATACATCTGGAGTCTGAAATGTAGTTCTTGCTTGGACTTTAGACTTGCTTATGTGGTCTCTGTAACTGTAACTATATGATGAATGATCTACAAATATACATAGTTTTGTCCACTTCTTAGATAACTGTGCGACATATAGCGTCCGTGTCGAGGCAAATGTGTGATGTCTGAGCTATGCAGTTTTGCACAATCCTACTCTTGCACAATGCAACTGTCACTTGTCAGCTATATTAGGCTCACTGCTCCAGAGAAGCAAACCTCAGACACCAAACATGTCTTGACTCATCAACTACACTTGGATTGAAGGGGGGGGAAGTGTTGCCAAACTATCACTTCAACCAATTAAATACAGAAACAATTGGCCAAGTTAAAGAACATCACTATGCTGAGAGAACAACAAAGATGCAAATAATAATACTAAGAATAACAAGAATGAGTAGTAGTTTCCTTACATTTTATTGAATGAGTCATGATCTGCATCACTTTTGGACAGATAAATGCACAACCTTGGGGTAACAGTTAAGGTGCACGCACATACACCTCCTACCTCCGGCAAGGTAACACCTACAGATTCAGCCTGAAGGAATATGTGGAAAAAGATGATGCCATTCAACGCAATACTAGACTACAGGACAGAAACACAGCTTCGCTACTGTCCCACAGTCAAAAGCTGCATCACTAAGAGTTAATAAAATACTACAGTTGTTTTAGTGTAATCTGCCACTTCTGTACCGTAGACGGTTTACCGTAGTCGGTCACCAAGTTTAATCATACCAGAATTCCACCTAATAAAATCTACTGGGGAGATGCAAGTGAACTAGATGTCTACTGACTTCTGCTATGTGCTATGATTTCTGAATGATACAGCACAGAGAAATTAAGTAAATAAAAACAATGCTTTGCATGAATAAAATAGAAAATAAACATGTACATAGAGACAATTTGAAGTGGCATGGGGTTTAAGGAAAATGATTCTGTTCTTCAGCTGCAATAAATGTTTAGCATTTCCCCCACTTAATGAGCTTCATATTTTCAAGCTTGCAGTCTGCAAAACTACAAATGAAAAAAAATAATCTAAAGTAAATGAAAAACTACAATGGGGGAGATAAGCAGCCGGTCAAACTCCGTATTGATTGACTTTTGGTGCTGGGACAAACTTTAAAAGGCCAATATAAGCACATTTCATTCTTCAAAAATAAAAACAGCATATTATGAAATAGGGCTGGGTTCAAAAAAAAAAAAAAAGGTTCACCGATCAATATCGATTCTCGTAAAATACGATATCGATTCAAAAATTCGCGGATCGATCTTCTCCTGGCGACTGCGCACTACTTCTCGCGGCAGCGCAAGAAAGCTATAAAAACATGAGGCCGAAACCCACACCAAATAGAGCCATGGCGGAAGCTGCTGGGCTAAAATCACCGTCTGGGCTAAAGGCGGATGTTTGGCAACACTTTGGTTTTAGAACTTACCAGGATGGAGAGGAACAGGACAATTTATAACCAAGCCAAACTAGTATTAACACAAAGAAATCTGTAAATAAATCGATACCGAATCGAGAATTGAATCGGATCGATTCAGGAAATCGGCAACAATACAAAATTTACATACAGTCACTACTTCAGCCTACAGCAGTTCAGCACCACCCATTCAGTCTTATAAGAGTTTAAGCACTGGTTTCTTTTTCAAAAAGTTTCAAAGGAAAGCAAATACGGCCATAATTTGTATTCACTATTAAACTTCAAACAACTATTTGTGGTTTAGAAGAAACTTTATTACATTTTATTTATCTATCTATGGTATTTATATCAACTTCTACTGACCACAGTATTTTTACACAGAATAGTGTATTTACTAATAATTTCTGGGGACTTATGTAGCATTTATAGTACATAGTCTAGTATAAAATGTAGTATAAGTTTTCTGATTCGGATTTACTAACAGTGGCAAAAATACCACTGATCATTGTTCTAACAATTTAACCATAAGGGTCAAATAACATCAAAACTACTACATAGAAAGAGAAGTGATGTGCTCATTAACAGAAACCGAAATCTAAATCTAATTAACAGAAATCAAGAACTCCATCCCCAGTATTACAAGATTTACCACTACTTAAGGCTGTAGGGTTTTTTTTTCTTGACAAACATGTGACAGACCCATCTTCAAGTCAGTAAGGCTCAGTTTGACTAAAATTAAATCTAAAAGACAAATATAGAAAATATCACGCTAATGTGACTGGTTATGGAAATTCTTAGCCTGAATTAAAATCCTGTAAAACAGTTTTACACCCTAAACAACAAAAAGTCAAAAACAGCGACTCTAATCATGAAAAATCATAAAAAGGAAAGTTCTCCAAAAAGGGCAGGAGGAAAAATTGACAGCAAGACGACACACGACCAGATGAAACAAAGTGCCATCACTGTCAAAACACTTCGCGTGTGGAAGAGGGAGAGAGGAAGAGGGAGAGAGGCAGAGGCCTATTTACATGAACGGACATGAAACCCCTTCTCTTTCCCTCTATAATGTCTTTCTTTTCTTCTCTCCATCTTTTAACATCTTTCAGTTCCCTGTGTGCTGGCCGTCTGTAAAATCTCCTGGTCTGGCTTTGGGTTGCTATGACAACATGGTCAACAGCCAAGGGAACAAATGAACGAACACACACACACACACACACACACACACACACACACACACACACACACACACACACACCTCACGTTCGGGGCACACGACCGGTTGGCTGGAATCCTTGCCCAAATTTGGACTCTTTACAGGGACCACTGAAAGCTTATCATGCCGGGTCCTGCAGAGACCAAACGGAGCTTATCAGAATCTTACAGTCACTACACAGCTGCAGAATCTGTACAGATCTACAGAATAAGACTTAGTTCATACAATTTAGCTACAACAGCAGCTAATTATTACTCCTGAACCATCATTCAGTATAACTGACTACTACACCAAACTATACTAACTTATAGCTGTTGTCGCTACTGTGCAAGTTGTGTAACTTCAGGAAAGAGAAAAGCGCTTTAGAATTCTAAATGATTTGATACGCCTGTTTAAGCATCAACAAGAAATTGCAGGCTTGATCCCTGATGATGCCACAGGCAGTCCAAAGTAACTTGCCTGCTCTCTCCCCAATCAAAGGCATCTGTAATTGTAAGTAATTCTAAGGTACTTAGTGATCTCCTCCAAGCGTGTTCAGTTGTCCACTAACACTTGGTTAGCAGTATTTGAAAAGATGTGGTGCTGCTTTATGGGACCTTAAGGAGGATCATGCCAACCTTGATGGCGTCGTGCAATAGGGAGCAAAAGACAATGACTTAAAGAAAATTAATTATTGCTTGTATATTGTGATTGCAATCTCATGTAATATTACATTGTTATAATAATTATTTAACCATGTAGCTTCTGTCAATTCGGCATTTACTTGAAAATTCACTACAGCACTCTATAATGCTTACATGATCTACAAAGGCATTCCGAAAAATCGCAATGCACTGTAGGACAGGCAGAGGGCGATACTGCTTACACAGCTCCGTTTAAGTTCTCTTAATTAATTTGGTCATTCTGACAGACTTATATAGTACAGGAAGGGCAGGCAAAAATAAACAAACTGCCAAAGTTCAGATGAACAGCAGCAGGTTATAACATATGTCCACAAAAAACATGATTTTAAAGAGAATAAGAAAAAATACTTAAATATTTTAGCTTTGTTCATTATTTGTACTCTAACTAAGCTCTTCATGGTTATGAAAACTCAGCTAGCCCAATATTATTGCCATCTCTTCGCTTTACAAGGTCCAGAATAGAAGTGACAAACCGTATAAAGCACTGTGAATTAGGGAGATTTCCCCGGAGACTTCCTAACATACACCCAAGCCAAGAAAAGAGAATAATAATAAGAGCCAAGACGACCTTAGGAACTACAGAAGGTACTGCTGCCTTACTGATTAATGACCTTAATGACCTGTGTGGCAAGATGCTTTAGGAAAACTCAGCCACACAGAGCCAACTGGTATAAATCACTTCCTACATCAGTGAACACACCAGGCCCCCTTACTGCCACGAATGAAAAAGGCGCAGAAAGGCCATCGCGCATGAGGGTAAAGGGGAAAGAGGGATGAAGGAAAATGAACCACGGATGCAGACAGGCGGTCTTTAATTAGTGGCTAAACACATTCAAGAGAGCAACCGGAGGACTAACCTGACTTATAATGTTGTTAATAATAGCTAGCATTGTGTCCAAATCCCTCCTCCTGCCAGCAACGGTCGCTAACGAGCACACGCGGAGCGCACAGACATGCGACTGACTCAACAGCTCTCAACACGCCATCACTCCTCTGAAACCTGTTCAACCAGAGCTAGAGAAGCTTTCCAACCTCGCAGAGAGAAGAGCTGCACAATATGAACAAACATGTAACTCACAAATGCGATATTCCTTCTATAAGCATGCTGGTGGTGCCTCGCTACGTATTAAAATCTCTCGGGGCCCGTTTCAACGAATGGGATTACCTGTACAAATTTTAGAACAAAAGTTTACTTCATTAAAAGAAATAACTTTGCCAACTCCCTTGTAAAATGCACCTAAAATACACACCTTAGAGTCAATAGATGATGTGGTTTTACTCTCACATACTATGCATATCCTACTACATGACTACAACAGGTTTCAGTCTGACACTGCACGCTCCAGCTTCTCCTTTCAAGACGTTCCACTATAAGCTAAAGCCGTGTCCGTGATCCTATGCACTGCAGTGTAAGCTTCATTAGCGCTGATAAAGGGCAAACAGAAGAAAGAAGCCACTGTTCAGAGTAAATTACGGGTGTAATGGCCTTAATACGGCACTGAGACACTGTCCAAACATGGGGGTGGGGGGGGTGGGGGGTTGGTGAGAACTAAACCAATGTCAAAAAACTCATCTTAGACAAGATAATTGGTTTTCTGAAATATTTTTACATTTGTGTTTTTAATTTTGTTGTCACAGGTCAGCAAATTTTGTCAATTGATATTTGATGACTAAAGACTTAATGACAAAGAATATTACAATTGAAAATGTAAGTTAATTTGTATTTTACCATTGTTCACTGTTATTTAATGTATGTTACGTACGGTTACAATACACACACACATACACACTTGCTCCAAGTGTTACTTTTCTCACAGAAAACACCACTGTACTTGCATCATTACATATCCTTGTGGCTCGAACAGAAAAGTAGCTTAACTTCTAACATGAAATGTTTTGGCTGATCAACTGCATTTGGGGTAAAGAAAAATGTGTGTGCATTAAATTAGAGTAATCATACATTAGATCAAACTATCACTTTAATGCCATAAGCAAATATGGCATTAAATGACCCAGGGAGGGCAGGCCAAGCGCTCCCAGCATCAGGAGCAAAGACGTTACAAGTGATGCGTGTTCCATGCCAAGAACGCCTTGCATGTCTGCACACTGCAAACACGCGGCGGCCTTTTCAAACAATTAAAAGAGCGCTCTTAAATCAGTCCAAAATGTTTATCCACTGCGTATACGTCGAGCTTATTCGCGCCACGCTCAGCGTCAGCCGGACGTCAGCCCACAACTGCCAGGAAATGACTATCTCCAAGTGCCACTTCACTGTAAAAAAGAGGAAGTAAAGCTATACACACACAAGAAAACTTCATCTACTAACATCCAGACACACACTTCTAATGCACATCTTGCAATGTTAAACAGTCAAGAGATGTTGGGGGGGGGAATAGATCAATGCATGTTGCATATATAATCCTAAAGGCTGAGTAACCGTGGAGTCAAATCACAAGAGCAAGTATATTTGGGCATATTGTAAAGGATGAATGAATACGAACTAAGCTGCAACATTTTTTAATGCAACTTTTTTGCCCCATCACAAAATCAACTCATTAGTAACCTACAGGAGTTTAACCCCATCCATGCTAATATTAAAAGCAGTGTTTTGAATAACACACCATACAGAACAGAAGCCAGCCGACCAGTACAGTCAATTTCATACACTGTCTTAAAGGCCCCATAACAATCAATTAAAACAAGCTCTGTTCAGACTTCCTGGGCCACATGTATTGCTTTCATTTAAAACAGGGTATTTTGCAGCTTAGTTTCCATATATTTTTACAGACTGGGAAGCAAATTGTACATATAAAGTAATGTAATGCTTTAAGTTTTGGACTGTCTTTAAACAGAATTTCTCAAACCTCTCTCTTGTCTTTTTACTGTAAGAGGACTTTAACATCTCTGAAGCTCTTATTGAGGCTAAGTTAGCGTGATACAAGTAGGTTTTCACCCTGATTCCTTCTCCCTTCACAGTCACATGTAGCTGATTAGAGTTCTATCTATAAAGTCAACTTAATAAAGGCTCTCAATTACAAGTGTGGCCAAATATAGAACAGAAATGGTGGCTACAGTATGTACCACTTTAATCCACAAACAATATGGCCAGAAACGGGCTAAATCTCTGACTGCATGGAGGCGGAAAAGGCAAAAGCAGTCCGCACTGGACATTCATGAAAAGATATGACTGCTGCCATGGAAACGCAGGTAAAATAAAAACACAGGAAAAATCCTGAGCCCATGATCAGCTCTAAAAACACACAAAAAAACTTCAACTAGGGTTGAAGCAGTAGTTACATGCATCAAAGACTAGCCCTAGTAAAGCAGACATTACAGGGTTTCTGTTGATTTCCACCATAGTAATATCATTAAAAGATCAAACTCATTGAATCGTATGACATACTGTCATCTATTAAAATGGTACCGTCAACATCCAGACTGCCACACAAGGTCCGAAACCACACGAGCAAGTCTACTACAGATTACTCAATATGACAAGGTCTGGGGCATTTAGGTATGCAGTTAGCGCAATTGCAACTAGAATATGCTAATACTCTGGCATAACTTGTTTCTACATCATCCTCGCAGCTCCAAACAAGAGACACCAAATACGCCCGGGCTAACTGACTACATTTGGAAGCGGGAAACCATTTCAGTTTGATTCGTCACAGAGTTATCACACCATATTAAACACAAACGTTGTGCACATGAATTACAATCACAGCTAAACAAAGCAATGAACTGACTAAGCCAAGGACACTTATTTCACTCTCTGAAACAAGAGTTTTGGCCCATTTCTTCAGCTCAAATGCAGCAGAGTTCAAAGAAAGCTGCAAATTTGGCCCACTATGATGACGAAATCCAGTGCTGAAGGCCACTACTGTGACAAATACATGTGGGTTTTATTTGTCCATTTCTCTGCCTTTGGCCAAGCGATGAGCTCACACTTTAGTCCATTTAGAGCAGCACATTTGTGCAGCAAACCTAAAATGTTGGAGGTTGTATTGTTTATATTAGATAGCACCTGGCTGTCTGCATCTCCAAGACAACCAAAACTCAACCCCAACAAAGCAGAGAGCATTTGTAGACAGATCAACTGTTTACAGCCCATCAAAACATCCAAAAGCAGTTAAAGAAACACAAGCAACTCCACTACACAGAGCACACACCATCCATCTCCTACATAAAGATAACCAAATACCTTTCCAGACCTCCCCACATTAAAGTGATTGGCTAAAGTGTTATCACCACTTACCTCAAAAGTAAGGCCATCAGCCAAGATGTGTCTAGTGTCTCAGGATTTTTAGTTTGGCACTGGAGCTAAAATGCTAGTAAAGCTAAAACATGTGCATGATAGGCAGCATCTTATAAAACTTGCATAAAGCATCACACATTCCTCAGAGGTGTCACGTAATCACAGACTTCGGAGTTTACTATTTTAAAATACTGTTATCTAAAAAAGTTAAATAAATAAAAAAACTGGACAAAAGTACATCACATAACTAAGCAGCAGACATGTACAAACCTGAATTTTGCCTGTACTTTTGTCCATTACTTCACAACCTGACCACAGCCATCACTACAGACCAATTGAATATTTTCACAACTAATTAAGTAAACTTGTACAGTTTGACATTAAATTTTTTTCATACGCATTCAGTTTGTAACTGCCAGAATATGTGCAATAATGAGATTCTGCAGGTGGAGGTTTCAGAATGCAAAACATGTCTTTATAATGGCAGTCAGATTCCCGGTTAACCATCCAAACTGCAAAGCAAACACTAATCTGACTCATCAATAATGGAAATTTCAATAATGTTTTTTTTTCTGAGTAACTGTGATAGCCCTAAACTCGAGTTTAAAGCATGCAGTTTGCACCATGCTAATTAATGCACTAAAATTCTTAGCTACATTAGTCTCTTTTACAACAAACATCATTAGCCTTGTTTAAAACTAAGGAAGCAAACACCACACATCTTGACTGATCAGCTACATTTGGTAAAGAATATGAAACAATTGGATAAAACGAGAGAAACTTGAATTTTCACAAAACGATGGCTTTAAAGCAAAAAAGGGGAACAGAAGCATCCTCCGTACTATCTTCAAAACTTCCTAATGGCGTCCACAAAGACCAGTGCTCATCTGTGAAGCAGTAGAAGGGATAAGTTATTATCTCCCAAGTCATCATGCAGAGCAGTTGGAGCTAACTTTAGCAGCACTCCACTTCAAGGCGAGAGGACACTTGAGGACCCCTCCCACGTTCACTTCCTCCAGAAGCCCCTAAACACTCTTAGCTAACTGTTCCAGCCCTTAGAAAATGACACACCAACAAATCTTTCTGGCAGGGAAATTCGCATCCAAACCAAAAAACTACTCCCTTCCTTCGAAAGTTAAACTGCTAATTGCTAAAACTGTGAAGCCAAATAAAGCAAGAAAGCTAACAAAGATATCCATACTGAGGCTGCTCCAGTTCTATACTACATTTGGCCTAATTAGTTATGACTCTAATGACATATTTTGTTTCAAATAATGCGAGATACAAATTAATTTTATAACTAAACTTGTATATCAAATATGCCACGCACTACAATCCCAACACATCTTCAACAATGTTGGTTAAAATAATTTTCCCCACCTGCTGGTGCAGGGTGACATGTTTGAAGGCTAAATTGTACTTCTGTATCTTCGTTGTGTGCGGATGTTCCCACAAGTAATTGCCAACATAGTCGCAAGTAACGTGAACTGCTAGAGAGCGTTTCTAAATCAGAAGTCTCATGCGAACTTACTTACACTATTACGATCTACTACGATTTCAATACTTTGAGAATACACTGCTGTTTTTCAACACACTCTCCACCTCCCACCTCTGCGTACCCACACAGAGAGAGGGGCCAATTGGTGTTCTTTTGGACTGCCCAATGATAGGACCCACACTTAGACAGTTGCGCCACTCGAGCCAGATCATGGACTTTTT
>JBBPCY010072430.1:0-11042 GCA_037974405.1 Brachyalestes nurse
ACACACACACATACACACACACACACACACACACTCACACAATACAATTATTGAATTTTATTGCAGATCTCAGAATGTGATTCAATATTTCTCAAATTTTAACACAATTCTGTTGGATCTAGTTATTTTGTACTGATACAGAATTCTACAGCATTTTTAATGTGTGGGGGGCGGTGGGGGGGGGGCTGGGGGGGGTGCAGCCCTCTATGTCTCTGGAGAGAAAGAGTAGGCAGACGAAACTGATGAGTTTGAAAAACAATGATGTTGATAACTGACATACACTATTGGTACAAAAGTACTGGGACGGCTGACCATTACTCCAACAGGGACTGGAATGACCCTGCATTTAAATCCATAGACTTTAAGGAGTTGGGCCCCCATTGCAGTCACTACAGCGCGCAGAGCTCTGCGTCTTCGAGAGAAAAAGTGGGCGGATTAAAGGAATGATTTTCAAAAGTGCTATAATGGTTCTGGTGCCCATAGCTGAGAGTAGAAAACCTGAGTATGTGCTAGATAACATGATGGAACCCAGTGCTCTCATTTGTCCAAACGCGCTGAGGTGTCCACTGAAGTCAGGCACAGCTTGGAAAAATGTGGTGCAGCTTTACATTACTCAAAGGGAACATCCTGCACTGTGTGTAGGATCCTGTGGTTGCAGGTGAGAACAAATGAGCTATAAGAGTGACATACAAGGCCCTGCAGGTGGGTCCAGGGGGCATTCATCTCGAACCTCATAGTGACTCAGTTAGAAATCATGAGTTTTTCAGAAAATGATTCAGTGCATCATGAAATCTCAGGTTTCATTATCATTCAGTTCATTCAGACAATTCAGAATATTCTTTAAGAAATCACAGAATACTCCAATGTGACTGAAGTGAATTTGACAGAATCATGAAATAAAGCAATACACAATACAAGATTTTTTTCCTATTAAATAGAGTCAATTTTTATTTTGGCCAAAATCTGTGCATAATTTAATAACATGGTTGCGACAAATCGTAAATGGGTAAATGTCTTCCTTTATACTATGCTTTACTTTATACTACATAACTTATATATTAGTCTCATAACAGTTACCAAGTCATTTATAATAATAATAATAATAATAATAATAATAACAACTCATTCTGTGTATAGCACTTTCCATTCAATGACTGCAGTTCTAAGTGCTTTTACATTTCAGTATATAACAGAAGAAAAAAGAGAAATATATATTTTTAAATGGACCGTACAATAAATAAAGAAAGATTGTACAGTCTATACTATACTATACAGTCATGAAGATGTAAAACAGGGCAGATCATCTGCGTTGAATGAAACACACAAAAACAAATACGTTACATAATTAAGATCATTAAATTAATGGATAAAGTGAATAAAACGAGAAAACTGCTAATAATTGCTAGATTATAAATGTGTGTTTTTAGTTTCTGTATAAGCTGAGACCGCCTCCCTAATGCTCACCTCTCCTTAGAAACATACAAATAAATGAAAATGTAATCCATCCAAAATGTAAATGTAATATTTTTCTTTTCTTCTATTTTTTTATTAGTAAATAGTTCATAAACACCGGAAAAGTACTGTAATATATCAGGTGACCTTAGTCCCCCCTTTTTATTGTCTTATATTATCTTGGAATGATTAATAGCAGTGATGAAGTAAGATAATGCGCCACTGTGGGATCCAGAGCTTTTCCAAATAAACATAGAAATATAAAAGGAAAGGAATCTTCTGGACATCCTGTAGAGTTAGGAAGGGGTGACAGTTCCTAGCTGGACGAAAGCTGATTTGGTGACTCAGCTTAAGTGGGATTTGAAACTGAAGTCTGTGTCTAATATTTCACCCAGACTTGTTCTCTCAGTTTCTGTTTGTTGACCTGGTAGAGAAAGTGGTTTGGGCTTTGGGACCAACTAATCTGTCCTATCTGTCCTAAATTCTTCCTGATCCACTGTGTGACTGCAGACAGGCGGGTGGTTCAGGAGCATGGGGTATAATGTCCCCGGATAATAAGTCTTAAGATTAAAAACTGAATGAGAAGTTGAACCACATGCATTTCTGAGAGAAAATTCAAAGTGTGATTGCATGGTTGCTATAAAAAGAGTATTCAGAGACACAAAAACATTGGTTTGATGGGAAAAATTGTTTGCGTTAAAAATCTATTCACACCATGGATTCGAATCGGCAGTCTTCTGATCCACTGCTGCACCACCATGGTGAAGTCGCCAGCTCTCACCAAGCCATTTATGGTTAAGGTCTTCTGAGCGTGTCGATACATTCACAGGCTGATTATTTCTAATTAAATCACAGCAAGCAGTGACACACGTCTTTTTTATAACTGACCTGAGCTTTAGTGTCTTGTAGTCAGTTCATGAATCTGAGTTTTGATCCGTGTTTGTTTCTTTGTGTGTTTTTCTCACATTTTAAAGGCCACCGGAGTCCTCCCTCTCTCACTATATATTACAGAACCAACTCGACCACAAAAATGATCACACTGTTCCGGATATTAACAGGCGTTTTGATGTTGGAACCGATCCAATATTTCAATAAGAGGCACCAAATTCAGCTATATAAGGAATAATAATAAAAATAAATCTCACATTAATGATACAGACTATGAATCCAGGCTCCTGGTATTAGCTTTAAAGTGCTAAAGCGTCTGTTCTGTTCTGTGTTGTAGCGTCCTCTTCTGTACAGAGCGGACAGTGTGGAGTACAGAGGCCCCAGTGCTGGGCTGGACTCTGGAGTGGATACGGGAAGTGACATCACCCCTCCCACGCCCACCTTCCCCGTCTCACCTCCCACGCCTTATGGTAAGACACATATGAAATACAGCCCATTTTTATTTTGGCCAAAATCGGTGCATAATTTAATAACATAGTGGCAACAAATCATAAATGGGTAAATATCTCTTTAATCAGTGCTTTACTTTATACTACATAACATACATATTAGTCTCATAACAGAAACCAAATCATTTATAATAATAATAATAATAATAATAAAAACACATTTTGTGTATAGATAAGATACCTATAAACACATACACACACACACACACACACACACCTCTAGACAGGCATTAAGCCAAACACATTAGGCATTTGCCTGCCCAAGCGGAACTCAGACAGATGAGTTATGTTTGGCGTCAGTGTAATTACTTACATGTTAAGGCAGTTTATTTTGATTGTGAAAGCTGTTGTGGTACAACACTCTTATATAACTGTACTTTCTTGGCATTGCAGGTTGTAATTTAATGAAGGTCTAGTGCACTGATAAAAGTCAGGCATTGAATTTGCTTTTTCAAAAGCAGAAACTCTGTAGAGGCTCAACTCGTCTTTAACTTTCAGCTAAATACTGTATCTATTAATATAACTAAACTTTGGTTTGAGTGTAATAGATTTCGCTCCATTTGATGAAGTTGGAGCAGCTTGCGGTTCCTGGTTTTGCATCAGTTTTCTGCCTTTTAATACCAGGTGTAAACTTACATTACGACCTGAGAAGTAGAATAGAAACCTCTAGGCATGAAACTCTTGGGATCAGATGTATGTACCTGAGAGGATGCGGTACTGAGACACAGTCTATGTTCTCTAAATATTCTCAAGTAAAATCACATCCCTGTAGAATGTTTTAAAGGAGAAAGAACTTAATTCATGAACACCACTCTCTCTTCATCACTGAACTTTTATTTGACTGTTTTATCTCAAGCTTCCATTATGTATATCCATCTATGATTCTATTTTAGATTCATATTTATATACATTTTATATACAAACAAAATGCAACTGTGATATAATAACGTATATTTTTTTCTTTTCAAATTAAAAGAGCTTTCTAGGGTTTTTGTTTGATATTTTAGGATCGATTTTTGGTTTTTGTTTGATGTGATAATCTGGGCTTCGGGTAAACACTTCCAGACACTTCCGCAGAACTACAGTAAACATGAGTGGGATGTGTGTAACACACGAGAGACACACCTTGTGTAGTGTCTGCGTAATCACATGGCTCAGAAGAAACGCTGCCATCCTTTCCCAAAAGCAGAGGCTGCCTCCACTTCAGCAGAACGTGGGCAGGCAGAGCCCGGCACCACATTCGCACCGACATGTTTGAGCGCCCTCAGTCCTATATAAGCTGCCAGATTATCTGAGTAAAGTGCTCAGTTTTTGTTAGAGATACCAAACATGCTGTACCTCATCCCTCTCTTCGCAGTGAAGAACATGCCAGAACTTCCACATTTTGAACAAACTCCAACTCCCAGCATGCCGGTGTTTGGGGCCTTCAGGACAGACCATGGTAAGTCAGATGTGTGGGTTTTCATTCATTTTTTTAAATGTTCTAGTTAAAAAGTAAAGAAGTAGCCAATTGTCACACATGAACACAACACAGCACAGCACACAATGTGAACAGTGTGGAATTGTTTTCTACATTTAACACAACGTAGAAGAACACCAGCAGGAATACAGTAATCCCCCAGTTTTACGCGCATCAGGACTCATGGATTAGCGCTAAATTATCAAGAAAAATATAATTTACTCATTTTTTAACAAATATGAACGTAAATTCAGCTACATTTCCATATAAAATGTAACTATAAATATAGAAATATGAAAAAAAATAAATATGAAAAGATGTGGTCGTATTTCTGCTGCTAGTTTTCACCACTGCAGGGGGTCCTACGACAGTGATGTAACCCCGGGTTTGCCTAGCCTGCCACTTACCGATCCTAACACAGCTGTAAAATCATAATCTAGAACATAAAAAGACAAATAAGACACAAAAAAAGAAAAAGGACGTAAATATTCTGTACTAGTTCACTGTACTGCACTGGGGTGCCACCTCCCTCACTCATACGCCACGTTAAAATTGGGATAAAAATGTACACAAATCCAAAAAAGACTTGAAAGATGTAATAGTGAGGTTTTTTATTGCTCATGCCGGAGGTATGGCTGAGCAGACACTCAGACTAAATATACAGGACGAGTCTTGGCCCAGTGTTTGTGTTTTCATTCATTCATTTCAAAACTGCTTCTCATGCTCACTTCATGCTGCTGTTCCAAAACATCACACTTTGCGTGCCAAGATCGTAAACGCTTGCTTAGACCTGTGTTTCAAAACAATCAAACTTTCTGCAAGTAAATCTGGTCAAATCTGGTGAATCCTGGAAATATTCCACACTACTTCTTGGTTACTGTTCAGATGTATGTTCATTTGTGGCACTGATGTTAAAGACTTTTTCAGAAAAAGATGTTTTTTGATACTTTTTCCTTCTTACTGGAGCTCATATGGTGCTGATCTACTTATCAGAGACTTTGGAAAAACTCCCAGTGGGTATTCGAGTGCCCACTGCCGTTAAAGGAAAAGGGCACATACCAAACACTGGTGATTATTTCACATTGTGCTCATTTTAGGTGCAGTGCTAAAATGTTATTCTTGTAAGAAAGAGATGTAAAATAGAGGCATTTACACTGGCAGACACAAACTTTTGGGCCCCATTGGATACCTTTAATCCTCTGGGGAAATTCAGTTCTAATAATAAATATTATAATTGCACGCTGTCTCTGGCAGGACATTTTAACAAGAAGTTAGTGTTGAGCTAAGGTTGTAAAAGATTAGGCCAAAACCAGTGGCCTTAAGAACCATGTCTGAAAAAGAGAATCTTTTAAAGTTTTAAAGAACTGTCATGTAATGTAAAAGCCCTGCACCAGTGTTTTACCAAATTAGGTGTTTTACACCCACTTCAAACTCAAGAAGAGCTGGGTAATGAAGTGATGAGTTGGATTGAGTGTGTTGGGAGGAGAAAAAACAAAAAAATGTGCAAGGCAGGTGGTACTCTGTTACTTGTTTGGGAACCACTGTTTTTAAAAAAAGATTTTATGATCTTTTATGATCTCATTTTCATCCTTTTCAGGTTCTTTAAGGAACCAACGATGGTTCTTCTCTGACATTATGCAAAAAAATGTTGTCGTTGTCTGTAAAATTTAGACAAGCACCAAATATAAAGCCCTTAACAATTTACAAGTTTGACTAATTTGAGCTGCTTTTGGTCTATTGTTCACATTCACTGAGGTTTTTGTCTTTAAATAGCTGTTGGTTCTTTATCTCATTCAATAACAGTCTTAGACGAGATGAGGCCAACTTTAAGGGCACGAAAACAGCTTGCTCATTATACTGCAGCAGACTGTGGAGGAGTGGCGGAATTCAAATGTCAGGCCTTTGTGCACGGAGGGCTGAACATATGTGCTTAATGACCTATGACAAAAAGACCTCTAAATGGGAGGAAACAGCCTATCTGAACAAAGGATCGAGGGCCAGCACAGTAGAAGAAGCCATTCTGCCTTGAAGAGGCCTCTCCATTGGCCTGTCCGTGCTTCTTTGACATGGTTTGTGTTTGATCAGCCTTGAGAACATTCTAAAGCTGGAAGATCCACCCCTGCTCATGGAGAACTAATTCCCCAAGGAGCAATAAAGGTTCTCGTAATTCCACGCTTAATCCAACACACCCGATCCAGCTAACCGAGGACTTTGGACGCATCTGGACCAGGTGTGTTGGGTTGTAGTTGGAACTATCCAGGTGTGTGGACTGAGACACCTGTTCTAAATCTTTCAAGGAAGAATGGTGGAGCATATGAGTAGGAAAATCTTTTATAGGGGGTGTCGGCGAGTTTGGCAAAACCAACATCAAAGCAGAGCCCTGCATGAAAACGAATAAGATCTCTGATACTATAATCCTGATCTGTAAACCCTGCTCTGTTTTGCACCCGTCTTCAGGTGGCCCTGCAGTCTGTGTAGTATGGTGTTAACTAAGTGTGAGAATACAGCTCACTGTGGAAGCAGTGGGCCATTTTAAGGTTATTTGTAGTCATCTCTTTTGTTTAGGGTACTTGCATTTGTGTCTTTCCTTAAGGTTAGTTGTAGTTGTCTCATTGGTTTAGATGAGTTTTCTCTTTCATTTAGGTTACTAGCAGTTGTCTCTCTTGTTTAGATTACTTGTGGTTGTGTCTGCAGATGTTGATTTTGTTTAGGTTACTTTTGATTGTCTCATTTTTTTAAGCTACTCTGAGTTGTCTTGTTTGTTTAGGTTACTCTGAGTTGTCTCGTTTGTTTAGGTTACTCCGAGTTGTCTCGTTTGTTTAGGTTACTCTGAGTTGTCTCGTTTGTTTAGGTTACTCTGAGTTGTCTTATTTGTTTAGGTTACTCTGAGTTGTCTCGTTTGTTTAGGTTACTCTGAGTTGTCTTATTTGTTTAGGTTACTTGGAAATGTTTAGGTTAGTAATTTATTTATGTTACTTGCAGTTGTCTCTTTAGTTTACTTGGAATTGCCCCTTTTGTTTAGAATACTTGTGGCTGTCTCTTCCATTCATTGAGCTTTCAGGTATTTTTAGGGCATTTAATTTTTTCCTTTTAGTTATGGTAATTGTTTTTTAGATTATTTTCAGTTTATTAAGGAAATCGCTTGTATTGTCTTTTTCAATTTAGTCTCTTGCTTCTCTTTAGTTTAGCTTGCAGACGAGTAGCTCAGCTTCTCTTTTTCTGTTAAAGTTATTTTCAGTCACTTTCTGTTTTATGAGAGTTTTCTCTTTTGTTTACTTTGTCTTTTTTAGATTTATTTCAGTTGTGTCAGTTTCAGCTACTTTCCGTTTTACTTACGTAGCTCGTCTTTTATTTTCAGGGTCACGTATCCCTTGAGTAGTGACCTGCAGTGACCTCCAGAGCAGAGCTCCACAGAATGAATACGCTCTTTCAGTCGGAGTTAGTGCGTGACCTTCTCATCTGTCCGGACTTAGCTGTGACCTTGTGCTCTTGTTTTTCATAGCTCCAGTCGTCATAGCAACTGGCTTTAGGCCTAGCAAGGTGAAGGCAAGAGGTCTGCTGAAAATATGACGTATTTATTTAGAATATTTACTCAGCATAACTTTGACAGCAAGAGTGGCAAAAAGAGCAGTGAGATTTGGGCTGGATTAGAAAGTTGTGTGTCTGTGACAACTTCATCCCACTCCACACAATGAGAAACAGTTTGGGGCCGACAGTTACCACTAGTGCAGATGATTTACCGCACCTGACCCCAGAGTTATCAAACACCGTAAAGTACTGATTTAACATCAGATCCTGCTATTTACACTCATATAATGGCAAATCTGCCAAAGAATAACTGACTGCAAATTTGCTTTGTCAACACATCTGTCTGAATGTGTGTGTGACGCAGGGAAATATTTAAACAAAGAGGCCGCGAGTTCCTGCACATTCGGAGAGTTCCCACCAAGAACAACCAGTGGATTGAGCGATAATGAACGATTAGAAAAGCAGATTGTATGGGTGTGATGTATATGATTGCATGTATTGCATTAATAGGATACAAAGCAGGTGGATTAAGTGAGAGTTTGCATATTTACTGCTACGTTTGATTTCAGAAATGAGAGCTTATGCTGATATCATGGGGCACGATGAGGGCGTGGCGAACACCCCCCACAGACCCCTCACCCGCTCTGTTACCTCCGGAGGAAGGATCACCATCACAGACAGGTAAACCGGCCCCTCTGGTGCCTCACGGTTTACTATAGCTAGAACATGGCTGGCAAATTCCTGTCCTGGAGGGTCGCAGTCCAGCACAGTTCTCAAACACATCTGATTCAACTCATCAACGGATGCAGCAGGGGGATCACCTGACTGCTCCTGATCTCCAGTTTAAGAATTTTGTATCTCTGAACAGCTGTTTTAAGTAATTTAAAGACTCCTACTTGACTATACATAAAGTACATTAAAGTATATTTTATGTTGTGGACTGTCCACCTTTGTATTTTACATATCATTCTTTTATGATGAGCAAAATGTTATAAAATGTTATATTTATTCTAAAATACTCAGAGTCTCAGAGTTACTGTATTCTCATAGATTAGCTGTAAATTCATATTGAACCATTGCACATATAAATGCAAACAATTATATTACAGGATTGTTGCTTTCCACCTGACTGCTGATGCAACAGATGTTAAAAAAAATTACCTTGTACCAAATTGCACATTTTTTACTTCCAGTTGAGACTTAAAAAAAAAACTGCATATGTGTTAATAACTGAGATGACTATACAATTGACTTTGTCTTCTTGGTACCACTTTACAATAAGACTACTCTTATTAAGGGTTAATAAATGATTTATAACCAACTGTAGACAGTTTATAAACCATTAATAATCAGTTATTAATAAAAACAGGTTATAACAGTAGTCATACATTGTTGCAGGCTCACTATTTGTTAAGATTTGGTGTTTTAATGGTAGTAGCATGTTAATAAAGACCTGATGAAGTTGACAGTTTATCATTCTGCCTGAGAAAGAGACAAGTTTAGAACTTGTTCACTTGTTTAGAACTGCTTATTAATGAGTTAAAAACTGTCTACAACATAATTATCAACCTGATTAGAAATCATTTATTAACGCAGTCTTATTGTAGTACTCATTGCATGACTTTTTAGTTTTGATATGATTGAATCTGTATGTATTTGTCTCTTTAGCCAGTCTCAGTCTTCCTGCTCGGAGGGGGGCCTCTTAATTCGCCACATCTCCATGAACACCCAGCGCTCTGGCACAGTGGGCTTCAGCCAGAACTCCAACTCGCCTCCCTCCCACCATTCCTACACAAATCCACACCCGGCTCCTAACGCGCACAGCTCCCCCCGGGGCAGCCAGAGAACCAGGGCGGCCCTGGGCTCCGTGAGCCGCAGCCCGGTGCTGAATGAGGTGGAGGGTTACCCTCCCGAACCGGAGGCTGATGGCCTGAACTACCAGCTCCTGCAGCC
Organism: Brachyalestes nurse; assembly: GCA_037974405.1. Taxonomy (NCBI): domain Eukaryota; kingdom Metazoa; phylum Chordata; class Actinopteri; order Characiformes; family Alestidae; genus Brachyalestes; species Brachyalestes nurse. Next base: position 9,790 of record JBBPCY010072430.1, read on the forward strand.
CCCGCTGCCCGAGAAGCGGAGGACGTCTGAGTGTGAGCGCTCTCTGGGCTCCGTCTCCCCCGCGCCCAGCGGCTTTTCCAGCCCCCACAGTGGAAGCTCTCTCAGTATTCCCTTCCCCAACGTGCTGCCCGAGCTGCAGGGCAGGATCAGCGCCGGCCCTCCATCCCCACTACCAGGTGAACTTCACAGTCCCTTTTCACACAGTGCACTAATTCCCAATGCAGGGTCTGATATCCTCTGTTGTTTGCATATTTTGGTGTTTTCCCGGCTCTAACACACCTCCTCATAAACTAATTTTTGGAATGTCTACTGAACAAATAACCGTTTTGGAGAGGGGCAGTAGCTTAGTGGGTAAACCACTTGTCTGTGAACCAATAACTAATGACTGTCAGACCGTCCCATGAGTTGATTTATAGAATGTGTTTAAGGCCAAAATCCTCTCGAAAATGAGCATAAAAGAGTCTCTCAGACATCAGGCAGTGTATTCATGAGCATGTTGTTAAATAACCTTTAGTGATGGAGCTCTTATTATTCTTTTTTCTCTTGAAATTCTGTCTTTTAAAATGTATCTACAGCAGCGCGTAAGTCCTCTTTTATTCTTTTTTTTAGACGTATTGGCTAGCAAGCAGGTAACAGTGAAGTTTGTCCAGGACACCTCGAAATACTGGTACAAGCCGGACATCTCCAGGGATCAAGGTACGAATGAACTGAAGCCACCATGATTACACTTTGACCTCCTAAGCTTTAGACTGGACTGGATCCCAATTTGTGTTTTAGGGCGAGGGAAGTGTATAAGGTGTACCAATATAAGGGGTCTTCCTAGCACCTTTATATCATTGAGAGGCTACTAAACTTTTTTCTTCACACTGACTCACCCAAATCTGGTTCTTTAATAAAAGCTTTTAAAGTGGCTTTTCTGTGGCATCATGCAGAAAGAAGCCCCTTTTTGACACCTTTAGGAATGTAAATCACTTTATGTGGCCTAGTCATGTTTTATAGTTTTTGTAGTACAGCCTTGCTCAAGTGACTACTGGTTTATTTATACTCGTCACATCATTAGGGCTGTAACGATATACGATACAAAACCGAAATCGCGACACTCCCCTTCCCGTATAACTCTTTCCTGTATACAGTTCCCGCCCAGAAACATACGTTTTTCACCGTAATAGGAGGATGTTCACGTCAGTTTCTTTTCTTTAACCAATAGCTGAGGATCTTAGGGTTTCAAAGAGCCCTCCCACAAGTTTACAAAC
>JBBPCY010072431.1:0-11042 GCA_037974405.1 Brachyalestes nurse
CAGCATTAATATACACACACACATATATATATATGTATATTTGTCATATTTATACTTAAGTTTATTTCTTTTAATCCTTATGGTTGGGCATCAAGCATTTTACTGCATGTCCTACTATGGATGAATGTGTATGTGACAAATTAAAATGACTGGTGTGGGCAAATGAACCACAGAGCTTTGCTGCTCCATTCACCACACCTCAAATTTCAAATGTCATCACCAACATACAGGAGCTGGGAATCACTATAAAGATGAATAGGACTTTCATCAGCTGTTGCTCCAAAATATGCTTTAATGGGGCTGGACTAAACACCATGTACCTCTGACCAATTACCCAGAATACAAGGAACTTTCTCTCATCACCACTCAGATTTCACCTCTCCCCTATCCCACAATCACCCAAATCAATTATCGCAGGGTCACACCTGCTTACGTCCAGCCCACACTTTAGTGTCAACATATGGGCCACCCTTAAAAGTCCCATCCCTACACCCACCTCCATGAATAGTGTAGATGGTGTGGTGTAGATCTTGGGGCAGCTAGTGGCCTAGTGGTTAGAGAGTTGCCCCAGCAATCAGAAGGTTGTGGGTTTGAATCCCAACACTGATAGCATCATCACTATGGTATCCTTGAGCAAGGTACCATCCCCACATCCACCCTCGCTGGTGGTTGCCCACTGCTTCACTTGGTGAATGGGTTAAATGCAGAGAAAGAGGCTTACACTGTGCTGTGCTGTGTTCATGCATGACTATAAGGGGCCACTTTACCTTACTTAGACCGCATAAGATTTCACTTATAAGTGCAGACCCCTTTTCTTAATTTTCAACCTCATACTTTCCTACAACTCTCGACTAAACTCATGGAGGCTTGTTTTTGTTGTTGTCTCTAAGGATTGCTCTGTACTGGCTCTGATTGTAATATTAGCTGCTCCTTACTTCTCTACAAATGACGCATAGACCAAAAAGACCTCATCCGCCTTATCAGCTTGCTTACGTTAGAAGATATTTGACTACAATGAAGGTCTTTATAACAGTCAGTCTGTTCGGCGGCCTTCTTGGCAACTCAGTTGTTTCCAGTCATATGAGCTCCAACCTCGTTGAAAGGAGACCAATAAATTAAATGAATTCTAAACTAAAAGCCATATTAATGTTTGAAAAACATATATTTATCAAAATATCTGGTAAAACCTGACCAGAAATACATGGCTTTACTCAAATATTGCACAAAAGATGCATTGTCACATGCACATTTCACCAATCGAAATGTATTTTAATACATTTAAATGTAATTTTTAATTTAAATAATTAATTTTAATAATTTAATTATTTCCTTGTACACAATCTTTCTGGCAAAATGGCAAATTAAGTCAAGTCAAGTAGGTTTACTGTCATTTCAACCATATACACACAATACACAGGGAAGCGAAACAACGTGCCTCCAGAACCATGGTGAACAGAACAGAAACAGAAACAGAAACACCAAAAGAGCAGACAGGACAAAATATACAGAGTGCAAATAGAAAGAGAGTGCAAGAAAAACACAAGAGCAACAAATCAACCGGACTAGACAACATTTCGTACAACTGAAAACAGCTACCGTACTAGTCTGAATGAATATAATATCGGAGTTGTTTGTTCCAGGCAGAAAAGCTCAGAGTGAATATGCATTGTGTTAGGGGGAGGAGAGGGAAGCTTGGGGGAGAGGTACGTTGGTTGAGAATTATTAGCTCCTTTTTTCACAAATTTTTATTTGTAGATCCCTGTGGAGCATTTTTTTGAACATCACTCTGACCACTGATGATGCTAATTTGTACCACTCCTGTTGCTGCAGCACTACCTTCACATGATTACTGTGTGGAGTATGGTGTTCCGAACACAAAACTCCTACCTCCTACTTAGTCATACTTACTACTGTGAACAGCCTCTCTGCTCCTAGAGTTAAGTGCGTAAATGAAAAACAAAACAGCCATGATTGCATAATTCAAGTCATTGACATCCCTAAAATGTTGTAACTTTTATTTAAGAGGGACCTTTCGGTTGATTGCCTATAAGGGGACACTCCCCTATATTCGTTTTTCAAAGCAGCCTTTTCTGTAAACAGTTCTGTTACATAGTTCATAGTTCTGTTCTTTTATGGTTTCTATTAAGTTAGATTTGAATTTCATTTAATTTAATGCAAAAGGCCTCAGAGGCCGTTTAAGACAAAAGGCTATTTTCTTTTCTGTTAAAGCAAGAAACCACAGTGTGTTCTGATGGAAGAGACTTACTCTAATGAATATGACGAAAGGTTCTGGGGGATACGATTTTATTTTGTCATAGAACCAATAACTCTGCAGGTATTGTAGGCACTTCTCTAGAAAATGACTGCTACCAAAAACGTAGAGATGGACACTGGATCCTATGTGTTTTAGCAACTGAGCACAACTTTGTTGTTCTGGTAAATATTTATGGATATAATCATATAAACCAGAATAATAAACCCAAAATGAATATTATTATAAAGTGTACATACTGCTAATAATATATTAGAAAGTGAATTCAATATGGTGTATAGTGAGTAGTTGGACTGCTTTCTCACAAAATTTTATAATCAGTATAATCCTCATTTTTGTAGTAGTCAGAAACTTGTTGATGCATGGCGCATCACAGACCCTGATTTAGAAGACTTTTCTTGGGTTATGCCAGATGATTCAAGAAGATCAAGGATTGATTTCTAGCTCATTTCTGATTGTATAAAAGAACGTTATTGACGGTTCTACATATACTGGCCAGTTATCTGACCACTGTTTTATTAGTTTAACTTTGAAACCTCTTGCTTTCAATGCTTACAAGTGAAATAAGGGTTTCTGGAAGGTTAATGTCAGCATATTACCGTTTGAGGTCTACTGTCAAGGGGTGAAAGAGATTATCTGGAGTAAAAACAGAAATATTCCACCGACGTAGACACGTTGCCTAGAGAAATATGTCTGTGTTGCTATTAGCCCACATTTACTGATGTTGATAAAGTGGCCCCTTATTGTCACTTGTGAACATACCACAGCACAGCAGAGCACACAATGTGAAATTCTTACTCTGCATTTAACCCATTCACCAAGCGAAGGAGGGGGCTGACACCAATGAGGGGCACCATGTGGAGACGGTTCCTTGCTCAAGGGTACCTCAGTGATGACACTAGCAGTGTTGGGATTTGAACCCACAACCTTTTGATCACAGGGGCAACTCTTTAACCACTTGGCCAACTTACTTTACAAGCCAAACTGCATGATATTTTTATCAAAAGGGCAAAGGTGGCTTTCATTAGATTTAAAGCTAAATGGATTGAGGAAGGACAGAAAATCTGCAGATTGGAGAAATAACTCCAGGGGAAAAAATGATATGGGAACATGGAAAATTTCATAAATATTTTGCGATCATATTAAGTATTGAAACACTAAGAGAAACTATAGATCATTTATCATCCTCTCAAGCTATAAGGGAAGGGATAATAATTCTTATTCCAAGTAAAGGTCCCAAAATATTACAGAACAGGCGAACAATATCCCTTCTCAACGATGACTATAAACATTTTTTTATATGGTCCCAAATAATAGGTGCTACTCAGTCAGGGTTTATGAGAAGTAGGTTATTACATGAAGTGTGCATTTGATGAGGTAGAACATCCTTTCATTTTCAAGACACTGGAGCTTTGTGGATTTGGAGATTGTGATCAGATGTTTTTATCAGGGCACTAATAGCTCAGTATCTTTAACAGGTGGAACTTTCCCTTGCTTTACAGTTACCAGAGGTATAAAACAAGGCTGGCTGATTTCACCACCACTCTCCTTAATCGCAGCACAAATGCTCACAGTTTTAATAAAATATTTAGATATTGCCAATTGAATATCTTTAAGACTCAGTCAGTAGTCATGTGGCAGATGATAAAAAAGTTTGTTTTTGAAAAATACTGAGCAAGTCCCCAAACCAATTCAGATCCAGTTCATTCCAAAGGTGTTGCATGGGGTCAGGACTCATCCGACCATGTCTTTATGGAGCTTGCTTTGTACACTGGGACACAGTCATGCTGGAATAGAAAAGGTTTTTCCCCACACTGTGTCCACAAACAAGGTGTGTTCCAATACTTTGTCCATATAGTGTAGATATGTTTTAACATTTGCACAACCTCTACTCTTACAGAGCCATTTGGCCTCACTAAACTCACCGCGTGGCCACTGTGTGTCAATGAAAAGTGTTGCACTTGTGCATGTCGCCACCTACTGGCAAAAACATGTACAGCCTGGATAAGGGCGTCAGCCAATGTCCCATTTACCCTGAGCGAGAGGGATGGTTGGAGAGAGCCTGTGCTTTAGTATTCAGCTCGTAGTGGTGGTGGTTTTGTTCGGTCTTTTTAAAATCGTAATGTATTCTCTCTTTTGAGCACTTGCGCTGGTGTCGGTGTGCATTCCTGGGTGTGTGCTTAGGCTTCCTTTACTTGAGGACTTGGCCGTTCCCTGGGACGCGTTGTAAAGTTTTGGAGATTGCTGGCAGCGCCCTCTGGCGGTTGCAGCTTGTCTGCCTGGGGGCCTTGCCACATCCAGAATCATGCGGCACACAACTCTCCTTATTTTTTTTGGTTGAGTTTATTCATTTGTTTAGATAAGTGAAAAAATGCTGAGGAAGAAACATAGGAGAGTGGAAAAGACAGGACAGTGATGGATCTGCTGGACCTGTTGTATTTGGAGTTAATCTTCGAAGGTGTAGCCCTGGAGGTAAGGGATCAGCCATGGCACCATCCATCTCCTGTTCCGGTAAGGCAGGGGAAATGGTGTGGATCTGCTGGGATGGTGTATCTGATGCCTTAATCTGCGGAACTTCCCTGAGGGCTCCACATACCAGGGCCCAGGCTTCTGTTGCTGCATAGAGCTGGAGGAGATCCAATGGGAGGAGGGATCCCCCTCTAATTAGCGGACCATGCCCTCGGCTCCAGTTCCCTGTGGCCATGCCGGAAAGCTAGCTGGAGACCTCGGATACACTTGATGGTGGTGCAATTGAGTCCTTGCTCTCCCGCCGTCCCCTGGTCTTCTACGGCCCCACCGCACTCATTCAGACTCACAGGACAGCTGCCGCGGTGAATACTCCCATTGCTGGCCACTCAATCACTGCTTCATCATCTACCCGTCTAAACAACACTGCATGCACTACACAAGTCCTGCCTTCCCTGCCTTGTCCTGAGCCCACACCTGTCCCTGGTCCCTTGCACTTCTATCAGGGCCAGATTCTCATGGGGGGTGGGGGGGGTTGGCAGTACTCTGGAAAACGGTGCATAGCCACCAATGATGACCCCAGCCACCTGTGGCAATGGCGCCACTCGGCACGCTCCAGAGAGCGCCGCACAGCTGCCAGTGACGTCAACGCTGCCTGCACACCGCCAAACCCCATGTTCAAGAGGTCGCCTGGACAAGGGCACCTACAGCTCTGGAACTGTTTACGGGCATCCTGCCTCTTTTGACCCGATTCTCCTGCCTTAGTACAGCCAGCCAATCTCGCCTTATCTTTGATCCTGGTGGCTGGACTCCAAGGTGAAGGACACTGGCACATGTCAATAGAATTGAGTACTGGGCTTCTTCTCTTGATGAGAGCCAGGTGAACGGCATCAAGGGAGGAGCCAGGAATGTTTAAAACATGGGCACTCCAACCAGTGAGGAGTGAGGGGGGTGAGGGCTGAGCTATAGCAAATACTCATTTCTCTACCAGTGGTAGATGGGTTGTTGGCTTGCTGTTTAATGTTGTTAATGACAATAAGGTACAAAACCTTTTACAGGCTAGAAAATGTTAATTATGAGGGCCTCTCCTCTGGGAAAAATAGTTGGCACGAGCATTCTGTAAAAGATTTAACCTACACATCTCTATCCCAGCTGGGTCAGTTTCTATGCTGACATCAGCAAGCTTGATCCAGACGTCCCATGCATCAATTTTATGAGGAGATGTAGAGGTTTATAAACTTTAAAAATACAAAACACTACATTACTTTCATATGACAAATCATTTTACCCCACCACAAACTGTTTTTGAAACAGGTATTTTAAATCCATGTATTATATTTACCGTCCATCCCTGAATACATGCATCACTGACACACTAAGCTACTAGTACTCTACCCTGCTCACTCAGGACTAACTTCATGTAAATTAACTAAGCAACTGCCAGTCAGATTGTTTATATGGGGCATGGTAACGTAATGTGTCATGCCCACAGTCACATGATGATATTCAACTTGAAGGCACACCAAGCAGAAGATGTAATGGATAGGAAATAAACTAATGTAGCCAACTCAAAACGTGGCTGTTAAGTCAAATTCATTTTTAGTTTAATAATAACCCTTAGCAATAAGTAGTATACTTGAAGTTCATTTTATGAAGTATGCTTGAGTATAAGTATAGCAAGTATACAGAACATGTACTTATAGTGTACTAGAAAGTATACTAATTTAATACCTCTTCTGACTAAATTGGAGCATTAAGTTTATAAAAGTATACTTTAAGTAAACTTTATAAGGTCATTTAAAGTTTACAAAAGTATACTTTAAATACTTTCTTTATTAGTATAAGTCAAGTATATTTCACTATACTATTCTTAAGTATATAAAATATAGTAAATAAAAAGTTAACTTTTCAGTCTCAGTTTTAGTAAAAAATAAGTATACTTGTAGTACACTTAAATAAACTACTTTCTTAAATGTTTCTTAAATAAACATTTCTTTTGAGCTTCTCTGCTACAAATTGTGCTTCACACCTCTCTCTTGTTCTCTCACCTGTAATGCTATTACTTATCCCACCAGGCTCCACATCACGGTTGTATATTGTCCCCTGAGTCAGAAGAAGCCTTCATTGAGGAACTGGGCATCCCCCTCAGCTCATTTCCAGATGATGACTCTCCACTCATTCATCTTGGTGACTTCAACCTCCCAAATGCCAAGCTACATACATTCAGCATCCTTGAGGTTATATCTTTTGCTTTGTACCTCAACAAGTCTCCCATGACCCATTATGCAGGTAACCTCCTTGACCTTGTCCTTACTCAACAAATCTTTTGTGACTCACATTTCCTCTCCAGACCTGCTGCAACCAGCAAACCATCGTCTCTTCAAGAGCCCCTTCACAATATTCACTCACTTTCTCCACCAGCTCTTTCCTCCACTGTTCGGTTATCCTTGACCCCACCTGGAACATCTCCCCCATGTCCATTAATGGTGGAAATGACTACTAACTCCCCTCTCTCCTCTCTTCACTTCTCATTTAACCAGCATTCACCCTTGGGACCCCAAGTTGCTCAGCACATATCCGGGGTAGTTTAAGTGATTTGGAGGCCCCAAAGACCTGTGTAAAGCCCTTCTCCATTAAAGTTCACTCATATTAAGGCTTCTGGGTGACGATTTCACCAGCTATTACAGTGAACTGAAATAAACAAGTGTAGTTCACCAGAAAGCAATTTTGATGAGAATGTTAAACAGCTATACATTTGTTGTAAATGCATGTTTTTGTACAAGCACACAAAGTGCTGTTTTTCACCCTTTTGAGAGATTTTTGAGGATTTCCAGAAGCTTTTGTGTGCTCTAAAACCCAATACAGGTAATTCTTTGATGGTTGTGTTTGCTTGCGGGTACTGACAGAATCCTGAAGCATGTTTTAAACATCATGCCTGAGTAACATAAATCCAGCTCAACTCTTGATCTCTGCCTTTTTACACAGCACTCTCCTCGGGAGCATTAACTTAATGAAAGTGGCCCTGCATTTAAGGGTCTGTCCCTCACTCTCTGTCTCTCTCTTCTGAAGATCATTTGATATGGAGCTTCAAAGCTTCCAACTTTGAGGAGGCAAATGCTCTGAGAGGGAGAGTGCAAAAAAGTTAATTGCAGTCGCCAACAAGCACCATGTTTAGCCTCGGCCAAAGTTTTATTTGTTAAAAGGACAAGAGGAGATATTAGAATTTCCATCAGATGGCAGAACCTAGCCTGTTATTGTCATCACAGACAGATGGGCGATTTAATCATTTTTATATTTGTTGTGGCGAACCCAAGGTTTGTCTTTAATTTGTGCAGTTGTCCGCGCTGTTACCATGGTTCTCTAATTACAGTGCTACCTTCAGATTACAGTTAGTGCTCACAATTCGCTCATGTCCAAACCAAAACTTTAACATAGGTACGAGACTAGAAAGGATATACAAATTCATAAGGCCCCAAGCAATTGCCTCAATTTGCCTTATGTTTACCTAAATATGTGTAAAGTGTCCATTTGTCATACATGAACACAGCACAGCACACAGTGAGAACAGCACAAACTTCTTCTCTGCCACTTGCCGTCCTGGGACTCAAACCCATGACTTTCTGATAGCTTGGGCAACTCCCTAACCTCTAGGCTAACAGTAACACTAAACATGCACACTGGTTTTTTCTGTTCTTTTCTGATTGTAAAGATTTTTCATGTTTTTTGCTGTACCAGGTAAATAATACTGTAATTTAAAGGTGCTTGAGAACCCCCTCAGCTCGCATACCTGCTTGTCAGTGATTTCTGTTGGGCAGCTAGTGTCATCACTGAGGTTCCCTTGAGCAAAATACCGTCCCCACACACTGCTCCCCGGGCGCCCCTCACTGGTGGCAGCCCTCTGCTTCACTTCACTTAGTGAATGGGTTAAAAACAGAGAAAAAATGTAACATTGTTCACACTGTGTTCTGTGCTGTGGTGTGTTCATGTGTGACTAAATAAGTAAAGTGGCCCCCACGTCTCCCCCATCAACCACAACCCAGAGTTTCCTCAGAGTATTAAACAAGTCTTTTGAATCTGTTTACTATATATTCTTCAGTCCAACAGTGTGGTTTGAAGATTTAAGTTGCTTAGGGCCCCTTAGCCCCACAGAGCATGTAGAATGTATTTATTTATGTGTTATATACAATTTAGTAGATGATATTTCTCCTGGATCTAGTGACTAATTTTATTGCATTTACTAAGTAATCCATAATGTCCACCATAGAATAATTGCTTTGGATGGGGGCCTCCTCAGTCAAGATGTCACATAGGACCCCCAAATGTTTACAAACCACCCAGATAATTATATACACATAAAATGTAGCATGACCAATCTTGCAAAAAACTCATCATTCCAGTCCCATGACTGACTCCCTGATGATCATTTAGAAGTGTGTTAAAATATGCTGTGCAATAACTGTTTCACCTGTACCCAGTAATTTTACAACATCTACTTCGATCCCTCTGCTAGCCCCATCTTTTGTCCTAAAGACGTTTTCTCCTTAGCCTGCACATTAGACATTAAAATTATTGGTCTCTTGTAAAGTGCAGTGAAACAGTGATTGAACCAGAAAACATTTTGAAACATTTAACATTGCATTCAGAAAGTATTCAGACCCCTTTCAATTTTTAACCATTTGTCATGTTGTAGCCTTAAAATGATGTAAATCTATTTTTGTTCCTTATGAATCTACACTCATTACCCCATGATGACAGCACAAACACAGAATTATAAAATTATTGTATTAAAATGTATTAAAAATCACATGGATGTAAGTATTCAGACCTTTGCTGTGATGCGGACATATGTGACATCCCCGGTCAGCGGCCGCTAGATGCAAACATTGTTCACTTGATACCTGTGTGTGTTTACCCCAGATGGCTGGTCAAAAAAAGTAAAAGAAATGGAAATCCGCGCCTCCTACCTAGACTGGTACAACCTAGTCGTGACACATATTTAACCCAGGTGCCATCCATTTCACTTGATCATCTTTAAGATGGTTTTACACCTTGATTGGAGGTCGAAGGAACTGCCCAAAGAGCTCAGAGGCAGGATTGGGCAAGGCTACAAAAAGTTCTGCTGCAGTTAATGTTCCCAAGAGCACAGTGGCCTCCATTATCCATAAATGGAAGAAGTTTGGGACAACCAAGACTTTTCCTTGAGCTGGCCGGCCGGACAAACTGAGCAATCGGGGGGAGAAGAGCCTTGGTGAGAGAAGAAGAACAATCATCACTGCAGCCCTTCACCAGTCTGGGCTTTACGGCAGAGTGGCCCAACGGAAGCCTCTCCTAAGTGCAAGACACATGAAAGCCTGCATAGAGTTTGCAAAGAAACACCTAAAGGACTCCCAGACTGTGAGAAACAAGATTCTCTGGTCTGACAAAATCAAGATTGAACTCTTTGGCCATAACTCTAAGCGGTATGTGTGAAGGAAACTAGGCACTGCTCATCACCTGTCCAATACCATCCCAATAGTGAAGCATGGAGGTGGCAGCATCATGCTGTGGGGTGTTTTTCAGCTGCAGGGACTGGTCGTAGTTGAAAGGAAGATGAACGCAGAAAAGTACAGAGATATCCTGGTTGAAAACCTAGTCCAGAGTGCTCCGGACCTCACACTGGGCCGAAGGTTCACCTTCCAACACGACAATGACCCTAAGCATAACGTCCGTCTGAAAATAAAAATTTCACCTGTCCCTTGTTTCCTGTTTCGTTCTTAAGACAAGCTCAACCCAGAGTTCATTGTCCATTCACCATTGTGTCTTTGTGTGCCTTGGGTGCGTGATGTTTGTTTCTCTTTAGGAACAACTCTGTGAATGTCCTTCAATGGCCCAGCCAGAGTCCTGACTTAAACCCAATTAAACATCGGGATGATTTGCACAGAGGACTGGCAGAAAATCCCCAAATTCAGGTGTGAAAAACTTGTTGCCTCATTCCCAAGAAGACTCATGGCTATATTAGCTCAAAAAGGTGCTTCTACTAAGTACTTAACAAAGGATCTAAATATTTGTGTCCATGTGATTTGTTTTTCTTTTTAAATAAATTAGCAAAACATTCTATAATTCTGGGGCTGTGCTGTCATTATGGGGTACTGAGTATAGATTAATGAGGAAAAAAAATTATTTGAATAATTTTAGCATATGGCAGTAACATTACAAATCTTGAAAAAATTCAAAGGGTCTGAATACTTTCTGAATGCACTGTGAATGGATACATTTGCTAAAGTACACTGATTTCTATAAAATTATTAATGGGAATTATAATAGG
>JBBPCY010072432.1:0-11041 GCA_037974405.1 Brachyalestes nurse
GGGGTGGAGGGGGGTGGGGGTGGAGGGGGGTGGGGTGTAGAGGTGTAGGGGTGTAGAGGTGTAGGGGTGTAGGGGTGTAGAGGTGTAGAGGTGTAGAGGTGTAGAGGTGTAGGGGTGTAGAGGTGTAGGGGTGTAGGGGTGTAGGGGTGTAGAGGTGCGGTAGGACAGGGTAGATTAATTCTGTTTGGATGATGCACCAGTGCTTGGCCACAGACGAGGCTGGAGGGCGAGAGAGTGGGAGCTGTGCGGAGCTGTTTGAACCACCTTGTGGGATCTGCTGAGTGTGCACAGGTGGGAAAGACGGCTGGCTGGGTGCCCCCCACTGAGGCAGCACAAGTCACAGAGACAGGAACAGTGAGAGGGTTCCTCGCTCTGAGTCAGCAGAAAGAGCAGGCACACGACCAAGAAGAGCTCAGAGAAGAACACAGGAATCATATCAGAAACTCTTCTCAGAAACTCTAATCCAGAGCAACTAATCAAATGTCAGTCATGTTACAGATGAAGGTGAATGTAGTGTTAGGAGACTTGCCTAAGGACTCTTACTGGTGTAAAGTGGTGCGCTCACCCAGACTGAGAATCAAACCCCGGTCTGATGCATCGAAGACCGTATTGTCACTGTTAAATGAAATCAAATAAAAAACATAGATGGATAGATGGATGGATTGATAGATAGATAGATAGATAGATAGATATTAGGACTGTAAGGGTACATGTATTGGTACTGAACCGTTGTGGTACGTGGGTCACGGTTCGGTACATGATGGTGTATGGAGAATTCACGGAACGACGGAGAAGACGCGATTAAAGTAAAGCGGAACTAAATTTACAGGCGTGAGTTTTGTTGCCTTCTCGCCTCGGTGTTAGCGCCTGCTAACCAGGCGTCGTTCACTCTTTCTCTCATTTTGTCTCCTCACCCTTGCTTTCTCTTTCTCTATTTCTCTTTCATTCTGTCTCCTTTCTCTTTCTCACTCATTTTCTCTCTGTCTCTCTCTGTCTCTCTCTCTGTCTCTCTCTCTGTCTCTGTCTCTCTCTCTGTCTCTGTCTCTCTCTGTCTCTCTCTCTGTCTCTGTCTCTCTCTCTCTCTCTCTCTCTCTTTCTCTCTCTCTATCTCTGTATCTCTCTCTCTATCTCTGTATCTCTCTCTCTGTCGCTGTCTCTGTCTCTCTCTCTCTCTCTCTCTCTCTCTCTCTCTATCTATATCTGTCTCTCTCTCTGTCTCTCTCTCTGTCTCTCTCTCTTTTCTTCTCTGCAGGTGAGTGTATTTGGATTTGGGGCCAGGTATGATGGGAACTGGTATCATTACTATGACAAAAGATATCGTCATTTTTTCAACACGGGCAAACACAGAGGGGGCCTGGAATACAACACCACTCTGGAGCTCCAGCAGAAGAATAAGCTCCAGATGTATAGAGGCTGGTGAGGTAAAGACGGTAAAACTGCTTCTGTGTCCTTCTCTTTTGTTTAATCACAGCGAGGTACAAGCTGATTTTCTTTCAGACTACAATGATATCACAGTAGAACCAGGAGACCAATCTGTTCATTGTTTCCAACCCACTTCACACAACACCAGCACATCTGCTCACATGTTTACAGTGTCAGTGATGTGGAGTTCATTATTACCTCTATTCTGTTCGGTATAAATAATGCAGGAGCTCATTCCAGGATGTCAAATTAACATTATTGTAGTGGTGTATATGTAATTATTGGAGAAACCGTGTCAGTAATGCATCTGTTAGAACTCCCTCTCTTTCCTCTGACAGATGGAAATAAAAATGTAAGAAATTCCACCAGCATGAACTGCTACACTGGCAAGAGATCAGAGGTATGATGGTGCCTTGGAAGCAGAAGACAGCAGAAAACATCTCCAGCCTTTGACCAGCAGATGGAGTCTCACACCTTCTTCAGAAATCCGGCTATTAGGAATGAAGGAGTCCCTCCCAAACACTTCTCTTTTTTTCAGCTCCTTTGCTTTTTGGAAAGAAATTAAATTAATTAAAACAAGGTGGCACTTTAGCCGGTCACTGACATCAGATTTCTCAAAACAGTATGACATCCTTGAGCAGTTCCCCAAATCTTATTATTTATTATGTAACCACATTATGTACTTATTACCCTCCTCTTACATGGTATAGTCATTTCTTATGTAACCCCTAAAGGGAGTTTACATTGTTTTGTTTTTTTTTGTCTTAATGTCTGTATAATATAGTGATTAAGATGGAAACATAGATATTTAGAGTTGGATTGGTGTGAAATGCAACCATTCTATAGAATCAGAATTGTTTACAGGGTTGGTGAATGAAACCAGTTTAAAATCTGAAAGCTCCCTCATAGACAATTATTGCATGAAATGGTTATGAACATGCTACCTGATGTCTGATACATAGTTTGAATATATAATTTTGGCCAAAAATGTGTTTGCATAATATAATGCAGGGTGTAGAGGTACAAAGAGGGCAAATACTACCAAATAATGATTTATTTTCACCACAGTATTTACTACTATTTTATCAGCATTACGTATAAGCCATGGTTTGGATAGTAAAACCTATGGCAGTATTTTGGTTGGAGATATCGAGATGCCTGGTTCCATTGACAAGCACTGCAAAGAAATCGGAGTCTGTATGTTTCTCTACAAATAACCATTTTATACCAAGCCCACTTTGGAATTTTGGGGAAATTTTGAAAAATCATGGGATAATGCTTTTGTCTTATTTATTTATATATTTATCATATATTTATGGAGGTATTGTGGTTTAACCTATTCTACATACATCAACAGAAATTGTACTATCATGGATAATTGCTCATTTCTAAATTTATATTGTTAATTTGCTAATAAGAAATCAAATGGAAGCTGGTGGACTAGTGGTTAGGGTGTTCGCCGGTCGTGGGTTCGATTCCCAAGACTGCTAGTGGCATCGCTGAGGTTCTGTTTCACTTGGTGAATGGGTTAAATGGGTTAAATGTGTTAAATGCAGAGGAAGAATTTGGTGCTGTTCACACTGTGTGCTGTGGTCACTTTCACTCCAATAAAAAACAACTTTACACAAATCAGCCTTCTGTATTTCAACCCACCATTACAACAAAGCATGCCACAGCCAAAATCCATCGTCAGGAGCTCAGTAATTCATTACTCTTACCTGCTTGCACTCCATCAACATCACGGGCAGGCCGAATGACTGGCCGTCAGATCCGTCAGTCGCAGTTCAGCTCGAAATGAATCGGCTGATGGTGTCTGCGGGACAGGCCCTTTCTCAGCGAGGAGCACAGGATCCTCCACCGTTATCGGCTTTAATGAAGATGGATCCGCCTGTCAAAAACAGGTGCCACATTTTTACATGCAGCAGATGCACCGTTACCTGCGACGCTGAATCAGTTCTGTCCTCAGTGCCGTCTAATGCAGTGATGCTGAGAGAGGACTGACTGAGAGGCAGGTTCATATGGAGAGAGAGAGGGATCGGGGAGCCGCTGAGTAAGGGGATAACAGCAGAAAAGGAAAACATCATTTCTGGTTAAATCCTTGTTGATGCAGTGTAATGAGGAAATGAGAGTGGAATGAGAGCTGCTCGCCAGAGGGGCTGCCTGAGGAAGACGGTGAAGGGTCTTATATTAATCTCTTGCACTGTGTATGCAGAGCAGAACTTCTCCTCAAGATCTTGTAGAAAGTATAATTAATGAGAATTGGCTGGAGTTCTACACAAATCAGACTGTAAGAAAGGCAAGTTGCCTCGAGTGAACGGCTAAAAATTTGCAATCCTGAGAGCGTGCTGGCTGCCTCGCGACGCTCAGCCTCAAATCGGACACAAGAGATTCGACCAATCAGGGTCTTCAGAAGAATCCGAAAATGAGACCCAGTTGGAGTCCATTTAGAATTGAGATGAGCTCTGAAACTGAAGCAGAGTTGGGCCTTGTCCAGACAGGCAAAGAAAATCTGATTAGGGCAGGACAGATGTTCTGCAGTCTGAAAGACAAAAAGTCACATAAAATCAGACTTTTTTCAACCTTTTGTAGGTGATTTCAAATCATGTGACTAAATGTAAGATTATGTATTTTTATTTTGGGAGTCAGCGAGAGAGAGAGCTGAAGTCTGACTTTGTCACTATAAGTAGACGTATGATGTTATTATGGAAATAATTGTGCATATGCAAGACGATGACTATATACAAGTGGACTTGGTCACTTCCAACACTTAAGTCTAAAAATCAGAGTTAGGAAATCTGGCTTGCTCTGTAGTGTGAACAAAGCCTTGGACATTACCCAACCTCATTACCCAAGCTGTGAGGAGCTATGAGATTTGACCACAGAAGTGTTTTGAGGGTTAGTTCATTAACAGTTATGAGATTCAGTGTGGAAATGTGACCTACTGGTGTTAATGTGACCTGCTGTTTGGGAAAGCTTTCATTCCAAGAACCCCCAATTAACAGTGACATGACTATATCTCCACTGGTCTCAGAACAGAGGTGGTTGTCCATGTTGCACACTGTGTTTAGCTTCATGTTTTCCACAAGGGTCCCAGGAAAATAAAAAAAAGTCGACTAAATGCTAATTTACCAACAGCTGGCTAAACTTGTAAATTCTTATCTGACAGGAACACCCCTGCTATTACAATAAATTTACACTTGTCACAATCCCAGTCTGCAGCCGCTAGGGGCCGCCATCGGACCTCACTTTGTTTTCTCTTTGTAGCACTTTAGTATTTGTGTTATTCAGAGTTCAGTTTATGGCTAATACATGATGGAAGTCTGCGCCTGTGCCTCCACTTCTCTGTCTGGACATGGCCGATTTGTGACAGAATGACTGATCACATAAATTGAAGACTAAACAACATAAATAAACAACAAAAAGTGCAAGAACTAAGGACCAATGAAAAGACAGACATAATTAACTCCTAATCTCTGGCCGACTGAAAGCCCTTTTCTCTAAAACAACCAGAGATTAGGCCACACCTACAAAGAGAAAACAGAGTGAAGTCCGATGGTGGCCCCTAGCGGCCGCAGACTGGGATCGTGACAATAGTTAAAAGCTATTTTTCGCTAAGCAAACAATTTACTATTAGTAGTCATAAATTAACTGAGTTGGAGTAAAAGATAATGGAAGAGTAATAGCAGTTTATGGAAGACTGGGTGAAATGAGTGAGTGAATTAGGTACAAACCACTTGCTTCTAAATAGTGAAAATGATGTTCACTTTTAATTACACAGTCAAATTTGATAAACACAAAGTGCACAAAAATATAAAAATTTTATTTTTATTATTATTACTACTACTACTACTACTATTACTACTACTACTACTACTACTAATAATAATAATAATAATAATGATGGGTAAAATGGGAGAAATGGAGTTGTGAATAACCTAAAAAGATAAATAAATAAAATGTAATACTATTACTATGCTGGTCCCTTAAAATAGGTGGCTTTTCTACAATGTTTCTCTCCTTTAAATTTTCATCCTGGTTGTGACCCAGGAAAGACAGTATTTCCTAACTAGTTTGTCCCAAGTGTATTTCTTTCATATAAAGAAATACAACAAAACAAAAGCGTAATGAAAAAGCAAAAGTCAATAAAAGCGTTTTTTTTTTCTGCAGAAGGTATCTGACATATCTGAATGCACAAGGAACCACAAATCTCTGGAGCACAAAAACAGAAATCTGCTTCACCACTTTTCTTCTGGCAGGCTAACCTTAAGATTCGATTTCTGAATTCAGTCTGACAGACACTCTGTAATTTATGAAGGTACCAAACCTTTTATAGATTTAAAGAAAAAACTTTAAAATCAATGCAAAAGGAAAAAGGCAACTATACAAGGCAATGATGCAAGACCAGGTGGAATGTTTCTGGAATTCATGCAGCTGTACTGCATTGTGTAATTGTTCAATAGTCTTTTTGAAGAACCCAGCGGTCAGCCTGATGCCAATGTCTAGACAAAAACATAAATCAACTCCTTCACATTGTGCTGCGCAACAAATGACCCAATCCAAACATATTGGATTGAGAGAGCAGAGATCACTGGAGTCTTTTTGTCTGCCATCAACACATCCCACACAAGTGCTCCATCCAAAAGACCTCCAGCATTGTGGATGACCCCTCCTAACCCTGGGCTGCAGTCGTATAGTCAAAGAATACATCCTATGTTTCTTGCTAACCACTTTTCCTTGACCTTGACCTGCAATACATCACAAGGTGATGGAAGGAAAAAAAGAAAAAGAAGGAGCTGCTGCCGCAAAGAATTTGTTGTTTCTATTTTCCTACCTTTTATAAATGATTTGATTGTTAGATGTTGCTAAGAGACATTTTATTGACCCCAAGCTATATTCTAGTGTGCTGATGATCTTTCATTGTTCTTTTTGAAATTGCCATCTATTTTCCAAGTGACCCCTAGAGGCCCAGACTCCTCATGAACTTTTTTGTTGATTCACACTGGGGTGAATCAGTGCTGAAGTGAGTTGAGGAAGGATATAATAGTGAATGGCCCCAGTGGTTGAATTCAGGGTCGCCTTATTTGAGCTTCCAAGGCCACTGGCTCTAGAGCTCCCTCCATAATAGCAGACAGGAACTGTGTAAGTTATGCTTTGAAAGAGAGTGTTGTCCGCCAGATGTGTTTCTGTCTGAGAAGATAAAGAGAGTGCGTGAGATGGCCATGATGAACACCTGGGTGGCTAATGAAAATAAAGTAAAATGCATGATATTTCTTCCTCCAACTTCACGAGTTTCATTTTAGCTTGATTAAGACTCTGTGTCTCCTAGGATCACAAGATCATTATTTAAACAGTCCTTCGGCAGAGAATACAGAATCTGCATGAGAGAGGCAGTGGGGCGGCAAATTGAAACTGATTGAGGCAGGTAACTTTGCACTACCACACACAGAGCTCTCAGCCAACACTTAACTTTTCATCAGCTTCTCACTCTCAGATGGCCCTGGAGGTTTCAGAGACAGAGAAAAGAGCATATGGTATATGGATTTGTGATATGACATGGTTTAGGTTGAAGATTTTGATGTCGACATACAGGATTCAAGATTCAAGATTTTTTATTTGTCACATGCATAGTCATACAGGTACAACACACAATGAAATGTATCCTGAACCGTTCCTTTTGACTGTGCAAATTTTTCTGAAACATAAAATAAAATAAGGAAATAAGTACAAGTAAATATATGTCTAATGTATGTACAAATTAAATTTTGATCACAATCTGAAATTTTCTAAAACACAAATCTAAAGGTAAAAACTTAAACAGGAGCATCACAAGTTAAATATAAAAATGAGATAAAAATGTAAACTAATAAAATTGAGGATTTTAATATGTATTTATATAAATGTAGCAGCAGTGTGTACAATGTGCAAATGGAATTTTAAAGTGCATTGTGCCATACTCGCACAACAATGTAAAAACAGAGCGATGCAAGCAGGGTAATGTAAACAGAGTACTGTAAACAATTACCAGTAATAAGCAGTAATGTAGCAGCATGTACAGTGTACTGTGTGATGGAATAATAGATCGGATATGATATGAAGTATGACAGGTTTTAAATATAGAAATAGAAATGAATATGATATGAGTCCCTTTTATGGTAATATGGTAATGCTGTGGGGGAGTGCAACGGAGAAGTCAGTGCAACTGGCCGGTAGTGGCATGATGGCTTGGTGTTGTTGGTCACAGGGAAGATGGTGGATCTTTTGAAGCACTTGGGGACCACTTTGCCAGGGACTCGTTGAAGATGTAAGTGAACACACCTGCTAACTGGTCAGCACAGGAACGCAGCAGACGGCCGGTGATTCCAACTTGTCCCGCCGCTTTCCTGGTGTTCACTCTCCTCAGCGCCGCTCTGACATCATGCTCCGCAATGCTGAACATGTGTTCCTCACTGATGACATCACCGTCCTCCATTGTCAGGCTGTCTTTAGCACTAGCTGTCTGTCTAACCTCGAAACAGGCGAAGAACTTGTTCAATTCGTTGGCGAATGCAGAGTTGCCGTCGATCGATGCGGTGTCCTTGGCTTCGTAGTTCATGATGGTGCGCAGACTATGCCACATGCTATGTGTACCTCCCTGATTGAAGTGAGACTCCAGACGCTCCCAGTACTGGCGTTTGACGTCTCTCACCACGTGCCTGACGCCGTATGATGCCGCTTTGTAGGTGCTCATGTCGCCGGAGGCAAGACCTGCGTTGTATGTGGCAGTCCTGGCATTCACTGCAACACAGAGCGATCTGTCCACTCACGGCTTCTGATTCGGGAAGGTCCTGATTCTTACTGTAGGGATGATCTCCTCTGCTAGCATGCTAACGAAGCTAACTGCTACAGCTGTAAACTCGTTGATGTCGTTTGCGCGTGCCCAGAGCGTGTCCCAGTCTACATCATTGAGCGCGTCCTGTAGCATCCTGAGGTGAACTCACGGGGCAGATAGAAGGGGCGACATTTAATGCTCAGGTTTTCCAAGTGAGACGAGCAGCCGCTGGAGAGAGTAGAAATGCTCCTGCCTTCACACCACTTTCTGTTGACCATAAAACACACTCAAATTCCTTTGGTTTTGTTCGACACTGCCTTCCAATCCGTGCGGAACACTGAGAATGAGTCTGACGGAGTTACGGCACGGTCCGGCGCGGTGGGGGTCAGCCATGTCTCCGTGAAGCACAGAATGTTACAATCCCTCACGTCTTGGAAAATAACTCTGGCCCTTAGGTCATCCAGCTTGTTCTCCAGTGACTGTATGTTAGCCAGCAGGATACTAGGCAGTGGAGCTCGATGTGCTTGCTGTCTCAGCCTGTTTCGGACGCCAGCGCGTGTTCCCCGTTGTTTCTTTGTTCTGCGCCTCGGGCGAGCGTCGTGTCCTTTGTTGTTGACCAAGGCCCGCAGTATCTCAGTCAGCCATGAAGGGTCGGTTTTAAAAGTGTCAGAAATAACTTATGCAAGGTTCTTTCCGACGTTGAGAAGTGTTCTACTATCATAAACTATTAAACCGACTGAATTTGGAACATGAAGCAAAACAATATATAAATAAAAATAAATAAAAAAAAGCACAGTCTGAGCAGAGCAGTCAGGAAGGCGTCTGGACGTGGCCACGCCATACCGGACAAATACCGAACAAAAGACTAGTGCAGCTTGGACTTATTTTAAATTACTTGGTCCTGGTTGCTGGTCACATTTCCTGTAGACATGCCAACACAAATGCACCTAACATTAAAAATCAATATGATTGTATTGGACAGTTGTTGTCCTAAAGCTCTTTGCCCAGAAACAACCTTCTAAAGGGACTTTTCCATAGGTATACAGGAACCATGCTGTACCTAACCCATTCTGTGATGACACGGAAGTTGTACTTCTGATTTTTCAGTGTATCTCAGGCTGGTGTATCTGCGGCCCACGTTTGGCCCCACCATTGAGCATGGCTGTGTCACCACAGGTCAGGTGTGGGAGGCTTTATTTGTAATGGAAATCATTTGTTTGTAGTACAGCACAGTTTCTTGTGCCAGTGAAAAAAAGCACCATAAGAGTATAAAAAGAACCAAAACAAACAGGAAACACTGCCTGAAGCATGTGCATGGAGAAGGAACACTGAGAGGAACCAAAACCAAAAAGGAGAAACTCTCTAAGAGTGTGAAGAAGAACCACTTAAAGGAGTATATAGTGCAGTTACAAATTGCTGGAAAAATTGTCCCCCTTTTCTCAGGTGATGGCGGCCTCTAGTGGCCACCAACCATGACAACATGTAGGATGAGTTTAAGGTCAAGAAGACTAACCAGTGGTACTGAGATCAAAGCAAATTTGAAAGATGTAACATGTGCTTAACAAGATCAAGACAAAACATAAAATGAAAGTTTAGTGATAAAGAGACAGCACTGTTAATGAAAGATGTTTCTTTCAAGGAACATTGTCTGGCTTTGCCATGGTAACACACAAGGTAAACCCAGTCCAGACTGGTCTCATGCTCGTTCCCCACCTGCCAAAAGAGACCAGAGCAGCAGAATCCCTCTCTATCTTCAATTCCTCCTGGAGACTTGTCTGTTCAGAGAGCATCTCCTCTCCTGATGCACTATCTACCCTAAATAACACATGGTCTTCTCTTTGAATAAGCTTTACATCTGCTTGCACCACTTCCTTAAAGATTTAGCACTTAGAGCTCTCCTCTGGTTCTCACACTGTCCTGAAACTTGAGTGTTTCCTAAAATTGTAAGTCACTTTGGTTAAAAGCATCTGCCAAATGAATTTAATATAATGTTCTATCCCAGCAAAACATTCTCTAGGTTGAAACTTCGGTTGTTACTCTAGGTTTTAACTGATTTTGCTGGACATACAGAGGATGGTAGATACGAAAACATGCTGTAGAAAAGAAACTCAAGATGGATTTACAGCTCAGAGTTCATGGTCGTCAAGCAAGTCATGAAGAAAGTTAGAGATGGATGAAGGAACTTAGAGGTGAATGTGAACTATTCTTTACAATCTACAGAGCATCCAGGTGGGGCTTTTCATCATAGCAAGAGGGTAAATGGTGCATGTAGAGTATTCGATCAGGAGGACCTATCCTCTGCACATATCATGTGGAAGATTTTTTCTTGTTTTGCCACTAATATTTTTTCATTTAAATTCTTTTATTACTTACGTTAACTTAAATTATTGAACTATCACGGTGTTATTATTATTTTTTGCCTGAGTTTTGAACGAAGCTCTATTGAAAACAGAAAGGCCAAGATGAAGAAAGGGAGGGGAGCAGGCCCTTCAAGGTCGCTGCTAGCAGGCTCAAAATATCGCTGCAGCCAAGCAGAAATGATAACTCGGAGGGGTACATGAAGGTTCAAAAGCTACTTGATGTATTAGTGGATGTTCATTGGTGTGCATCTTTTTGACCTCAGTGCCTTTGAAGGACGTTTACTCCCTGGGAATTGGTGTGGTCATAAGACATCTCCTTATTTGAGCTTGGAGGATATTTCAACTAGTGATCGACCAATATTGATTTTTTATTACGATACCGATACCAATTATTTGCATGTTTATGTGCCCGATAACCGATATTCAGAACCAATATTTATTTACTATTATA
>JBBPCY010072433.1:0-11039 GCA_037974405.1 Brachyalestes nurse
CAGCTCAGTCAGATACAACATCACCTTCCACTGGCTGTGTAATGAGCTAACTGAGCGTCATGAGCTACATTTAGAGCTAAATCCATATTTTCATTTATTTTGGTGAGAACTTAAAAGTAATGCAATAGTAGTGTAATGCCTTACATTTTAAATACAGTACTATTGTAATATAACAAATGACAGTAACAAGTAATTAATAACGCATTACAGTTTTTAAGTAACTTGCCCAACACTGCTTACCACTAGCCCACCAGTTTCTGGCTTATATTTGAACAGTCCTTTCAGAGAGCTGATTCTTGACTCTATCTATCAGGGTCCATCCGAGTGGTGCTTGTCATGACGTGAGTCAGTGTAGGGTCAGTAGGCTGAGTTGTTCTAGCTGCTGCTCACACATAGAAACTAGAAAGCTAATTGTGTCGGTACAGATAAAACTTTGCATCAGAAAAATGTCAAACAGACTAATAAAACTAGTACTGACTTACTTAGAAAAATCTAATCTAATGCTGTTATAATGGGAAGATGTTGAGTGGGACAAAATGAGACTGGGTGTAAAAGACAAACAAGAACACAAGGCGGCAAAAACACAAAGCAAGAAGCACAAGGCAAAACACAGAGCAAACTACTAAGCAAAAAACACAGAGCAAGAAGAAATAAGCAAAATCATAACAGAGTGAGAATAAAGGTGCAAAAACATTAAGAACCAACCAAACTAGATTCAAAACAGCTCTATATACCAACAAAACAAAAGAGAAACACATGGGCAGGGACAGAGACAGAAACAAGACAGAGGTGAACAGGATAACAAGGGGGTGGAGCTAAAGGCGGGGCCAAGGCCAGAACATATTCACATGGAACAGACACATAAACGAAGGCACATGGAACATGTAAAAAACAACATAGATGAGAAAACAGGGGGAAGACAGAACATTACAAAAATAGGAAAAATGCAGTACAGTTGCATTACAGCTGTTTTTAATAAACAGGAACTTTGTTTTAATATCATTGTTCACTATGTCAGCAGTGACACGGGTCTTGGTAGAAACTGCTTGTCAGAATTGCTTGTCAGAGTTATTCTGTAATAAGCAAAATGAGAGGAAGCTGGTATAAATGGACTACTATGACTAAGCACCCCCACTCTTTCAAAAGATAAGAAGATAAAATAAGATTTGATTTTGGGACACAGATCATTTCCCTTACTGTTAACAAATGCCTGGAAGCTGATGTTTTTCCTGAGATATGGCTGATTTACATCTACCCCAAGCTGCAGATTCTTAGGGCTGTGCTTTCCTCTCACTAAAACTAGGGACAATTCTGACTGGCTGTTTGAAGTCACTGTAAAATACTGTATATACTTATACCTGTATATACTTATAACTTTGTGTAATCTGGTGGTCAGATGAAGTCACATTGTGGAAATCCTTAATGCAGAAATGATTAGATTTGCTTTCACAAGAAGCAGGTATTTCTCTGATTTGCATGACCGCTACAATGCTAATTTGCAGTATTACTTGTGCTAAGCTAGTGGTGGTGATATAGTAACTGTATGCAGGCATTTGAACCAGCATTCAGGTAAGATATTGCTGTTTTACGCTCTCTTTAGTAATGAGCTGAATTTAAATTGGATAAAATGTTTTCTTTTGGGGGGAGCACTTTGTCACTTGAAGTTTAGCATAACATACCATCTTATCTTTTCTTACATTCTGCCTATTGGGTCTAAAAAAAACAATGTAGCAAAATCCTCCAAAACTGCACTCTGTCTGATGAGTACAGGTTTGAAGTATAGTTTTTTGCATTGGCCGTGTACAGCAAGTTTTCTTTTGCTGTGTTAGAGAAGCTCCATGCTGCCCTTAATGTTAGATAGTTTCTAAACGAGTTGTTGCACTGATTCAGAGCGCAATATAGATCACTATGGTAATGCTCATTGTTTTGTTTTATCAGAGTAACAGTAAAAGACCACTTCCTCATATGATCCTCAAAATGATAGTTGGTGATGCAAATAAGTAATTAAAGCAAATTAAGTCATTTAAAACAAATTAAACAAACCTTGCAATGGGTGGTTCTTTAAAGAGCCACTTTTGTAGATTAGATGAACAAAGTGTGCAGCCCAACCCAGACTGCTTGCAAAGAGCTGCTTGCAAACCAAGTTTCTCTCTGAGCAGAAGGTAATACTCAACCAGGGCCCTATCGGATTACACAGAGACGATGTAAGTACGAGAAGATGTCAGAATGTTAGTTCTAGAAGATATTTTGTTGGTTTAGGGCCTGAATGTGTTCCTAAGTGCTCATTCAACCCAAGGCAAAGACCCGAGGGGATCAGGCGTTGTTTGAAGACAGCAAGGGGCTCAACAGTTCTAATGATCCAATCCTCCATACAAAGGAAACTTTCTGTATCAATTGCAGTTTATTTCTGAGAACCATTTAAGAACCTCTATTGGAATAAATGTGTTGACAGCAGAGATGAATCATGTCATATTAAGGAGAAGAGTAGATTAAAAGGCAGAATTGGCTGCCATTAAAGGGTTAAGGGTTTACCAGAGCATACCATTGCTGGGTGGACCTCCACACATATTGGTTTACTGAACTGCTGTGAAAGAGTGTTAAAAGATGTCACTGAGGTTTCTGCCTAGTCAGCCTAATGAAAGACGGAGACGACACGCAGGCCTGCTATCAGCTAGAGGGATTAGAGCAACCTTTCCACAGCAAAACATGATTTAGTGCTGCAAAGGACTCCCAGACATCATCCGCCATCATCGCTGATCTACATGTGCTGTGAGAAAAACAGTGTGTGTGTGTGTGTGTGTGAGTGTACTCAAGGTCCATTAATCCTAGCCCAATTAGAGAAAAAGCTGAGTACAGTAACAGAAGGACATGCTTCAGCTGCTATCAATATAAAGGATCGAAGAAGAGGGGTTTTCCACCGCCAAATCCCTTAACCACCTCTGATCCGGATCTCAGGGGCGCTGGGATACACACACAAACGCTACTATCGTCCATCACGCTGATTAACGACGGAAAGATCTGAAAGTGCAGCTCATTATATCCTATAGATTAGATCCTGTGATTTGGGTGAATGCAGCCAGGTGGGGAAAAAATCCCAACATGCAATCACATCTCAAATTAGACACCAAAGGCAGATCCACGCTTTGAATTTACTCCAATTCAGACGTGTCAATGAGTTACACATGAATAAAATATGTTATATCAACACAATTGCTGTCTCCCTGTTTATTTCTTTTGGCATGAACTGTGTTGATGTAACACATTCCCATGCAGATGACTGACACATTTGAATCAAGTAAATTCAAAGCGCCATTTCTTTTGC
The DNA here is from genome assembly GCA_037974405.1 of Brachyalestes nurse. Taxonomy (NCBI): domain Eukaryota; kingdom Metazoa; phylum Chordata; class Actinopteri; order Characiformes; family Alestidae; genus Brachyalestes; species Brachyalestes nurse. Next base: position 3,323 of record JBBPCY010072433.1, read on the forward strand.
CATACTACAAACTGTCCTCTTTGAATAAAAGATGAAGAATTCTGCTTACGCGCCTGACAAGTTAACCCTTAGACGTTGCAGGCACAAAAAAAAGCATATGGTAGTTTTACATTAGCACATTAAAGAGAACTGGTTGATGATTCAGCGGTTGAAATGTAGACCAAGTTATTCAGAGTGGTTTGATGTGAAATTCTTAATTGTAGAGGATCTTATTGACTCACTTTCTTTACAGTGGTGGTGAAAGGAACCCAAGTTCATAATGTCTACCACAAAAAATATAGCTGTTTTATTTACTCTCCAAAACCACCAGTGAACGTGTCATGTTGGCGCTGATGATGGAAAAATAGAAATCTGGAAAAAAAAAAAAAAAAGATTCTTGGGGCGGGTATTTTGCCTAACAATGTCCTGCCTCAAGTATTCAAGGATTCAAGGAAACTTTGTCATTCGCATCACATTTGCATGGGGTGGAACGAAATTTTGTATGCACAGTCCCGGTTAATCCAACAAAAAAAGAAACATAATAAGTAAAGAATAATAAAAACGTAAAAAAGTGCAACAACCTGGGTATTACAATAAATATGGCATGTGAACATAATGATACCTATCTTGCCTATAATTATAGCAGCATGAAGGCTTGATAGCCAACACTGTTAAAGTGACGGTGTCAATAAAGTGTCCGTAGTGATTAGAGACAACAATTGTTTTTTTGTTTTTTTTCTGTCCGTTACGTGTCCGTTACAAAAATGATTTTTTGTTTCAAATTCTTCTTAAAACTATCATAAAACAATATTTTAGGCCCCAGGCAGAGCATTCGTAATCACTGTCTCAACCAGTCACTCTGTGAGGGAGCTTCTAAGGGAAGCTTTAAACTCTCCAGAAGCTGGTTACTACCACTGTGAACAATTTAAATTTGGTAAGTTTCTGTAGAATGAAGCATTTCACATCAAACCACCCTGAATGACTTTGTTTATATCACACAACCATTTAACTATGAAAATGTTGTGTAATTCCTAGAAATATTCTGTTTTCCTAACATATACCACATCTATGTAAACAGAAGGGGACTTTGTTTAGATTTTACGAAGTTCATAGTTTGAGTCTACATTTAAAGTCTTTACTGTAGATTTGCCATGTAGATTGCTTGTAGGGCTCAGGATCCTAATAGTATATATAGATAGACACTATCCAGTCACAAATACACCACTGAGAAGGAGTCGATTAAAAATGATCACATGAATGGTTATGCGGTATGCAAAACATTCTAAACTTTTCTGGTATAAGTCTACAACACATTTAGTTCATCACCTCTGAAGCATCTGACTGGCATTCTGTACTTTAAAACACCTTACACTCACAGTACACCTTTTCTTCACTGCCATTCACACACCCTGATCTAAAACAAATCAGTGTAAGTGGCAGATATAAGGTTGAGATAAAGAAGCATAGTGTGTGTGTGTAATCATTCATTTTAATGTCTAGTCCACAAAACCAACTGGGCACTTGACATTACAGTAAAGGCACATGAAAGGAGGTAACAGTAAAATACATTTTTGCCTTGAGTGTCAAAAAGGTTAGAACTGCCACTGGTTTGAGATGATGAACATTTATATTGCAAATGATATAAGTAGCAATATGACAGTAATAGTTTTAGACCCATTCCTGGAGCTCTGCATTAACTGGAGAAAGTACATGTCACATTACCAGAAATGGACCCAAATGCAGAAATACAAAAATAAGTTATTTAATACAGTCCACAAAGACAAGAGGCAAATCCAAACTCGAAGCAAAATGTCCAGGAATCCAGGAATCCCAATAACAGGCAACCAGAGCAAAGTCCACAGGCAAAAGGGTAAATCCAAAAATCCAGAAAAGGGTCAAAAAGGAGCAAGAGCAAAACACAGTCAGACAACGCTTGGTAACTAGGTAGGGCTAGTATACTTCGCAACTAGGGATGGTATCGCAGTCCTATTTATAGTCCCAGGAAAACCTAGTATTCAGGTGAAGAAGATCTCCGCCCTAGAGGCCTGGAGTTGTGTTCTGAAGAGGGCTGTCTGGACACCTCTGGCTGGGGCATCACCTCCAACTCCCTACCAGTCCTTACAGTACATTGTATCTCCTGAGAGATGATTCTGAAATATTGCCTGAATTAGCTTAATTCCAACCTGTAGGTTGATCATTCTGTCTTTTTAGAAAAAGATCTAGTCACAGGCGTTGGTGTATTAGAAATAAACAAACAAACAAATAAATTAATGAACTCATCGAGAAGTATGCTGTTGAGGTTTCTGCCAAGGAAGCCTAATGGAAGACGGAGACGACGCAAAGGCCTGCTGTCAGTGAGAGGGATTAGAGCAACATTTCAACAGAAGACAAGATAATCTGACCTATCTGAGAGAGGAACTACATTAACCTAACTGAAACCTGTCAATTCTGACTGGCCTGAAATGTGAATGAACCTTTGAAAGTGTTCCGCTAAAATGGACTGATTGAACATATAACCTCAGACTAAGGGAAAGGGTATTGCACCATTAGGTACACAAGAGTCATTAAGCTATCCTGAAGAACACCTTCATCCAATAATGCAAGCTAAGGCCCAATTAGGTTTTAAAACCAATTAGTGCCTATCGATAAAGCAGCTGAGAGAATTAGAGCCCATAAGCCTGACAGGTAAAGGACAATTCTTTCACAAGTCCAGAGTACAAAGCCTTGTTCACCTGGAACAAACAACAATGACAGAGGACATACATGATATATATGTATTTTATTCTTCCAAAACGTTTACACAATATATTTCAATGAAGATGATTTGTCAGTGAACAAGTCAACTTTTATTAAAGTGTTTTGATTTTAGAAGCTAGTTTTACTGTGGCAGATTTTTATAACAGAAAAGCTGTGCTGGCCATTTTCTCTGTGAACGCCTGTCTTTGTCGAGAGGTGTGAATTGTTTTCATAGCAGTAGGTTTTCTGCCCTACTCAAAACTCTGCATTGCTCGCTAGCAGCTCAACACCACCCTAACCATGTGATCTTAGTTTAATCTGTAGATAATCTATAAGGAACCCAAAATAGCAGGATCGACCTATACTATATGGCCAAAAGTAGGACACCTGCCTATCACACCTATGGTGACGATCCCATTCTGATATATTGAGTAATATAGAATATGAGTCACCACTCCAGAGAACACATTTCCACAGCTCCAGAGTCCAGCGGTGACGTACTTTACACCACTCCAGCTGATGCTTGGCATCGGTCATAGTGATCTTAGGCTTGTGTGCAGCTGCTCGGCCATGAAAACTCATTTCATGGAGCTCCTCACACACTGTTCTCGTGCTGATGTTTCTCCCAGAGGTAGTTTGGAACTCTGCTATGAGTGACGCAATAGTGAATACCCACTACATTCTGTATAATTTGGCAGTCCTGCTCTGTGAGTTAGGGTGGTCTACACTTTCATGGCTGAACTGGTGTTACTCCTAAAAGCTTCTGTTTCACTAGGACTTACAGTTGACCAGGTTAGATCCGACAAGGCACCTGCTTGGCTATGTGTTTGATTTTACACTGCCCCTTAGCCATGGGTGTGGCTTCAACTCATTATTGAGTTCAGGTGTTTAAGCCGCACTCATTGCCATGGGGAGGGCTGTACATACTTTTGGCCATTTACTGTATGCGGCGTCAGTTGTAAGGTTCAAATTTGCAGATTTTGGTCAGATATCTTCTGCTTTTTTCTGGATGTTACTGATTTCCTCTATTCTTGTGCTTTAAGCCAGTTCTTGTGGATTCTCACCACTACGACTCAGGTGTTATTTACTGTTGTTGAATGCAAAGATCAGGGGCCCAGTGGTCAAATTCCAGTCCAGCACTGAATCATGACATGACTGAGCTGCTTCCAAAAACTTTAGGCAACGGTCATAACTCATGCTAATGTCCTGACCAAGTTTAACCTCCTCCAGAAATAACACACATTTGACGTTCAGCTGCCGGACACGCTGAATGATGTTCTTCAGAGGGAGGAGAGTGGAAAATGAAGAACACACCATTCCCTCACCGGCACCGTGATGTTCCACAGAGCGTTGACTTCCAGTACCCAAAAGAAACACACACTCCACCCACACGCTCAGCTGAATCAGCTGTAGCTGACAGTCACCATGGCAGATGTTCTCTCTGTCATTTGTCTCTCTCGGCCTGTGGTTCCTATTTCAACTCTGTCATCTGTGACTTTTCTTATCAGCTTCAGTGTTGAGGGGGAAAAAAAGCTGCTCCACTGATGGTTGACCAGAAAAGTTCTCATGGGAAATTGGAATCCCACCGATGCAAGCTGGAGATTGGCAGTAGTCATTGGGTGTAATTTTCCATGCGTGCTGTGTTTGTGACTCAGTACGAAGAGCACAATTAGATACCGCCGCTTTTCTTACTCCGTATATTTGCGCTTGTATAAGACTGGGTTGCATGTGCTCCCACAGGCATTATTTCCATCCACTGTGAACCATGTGGAACCGCTTAAACGTGCACTCGCACACTCACATACATGTGTGCATGCACGCACACACACACACACACACACACACACACACACATTAAGTAAGGCCAATCTATCACAGGACATTTATCTTCATCCTCATCCCAAGTGCAATATACAGTGATCGCTTTCACAGATGTGCACTATACTAATAAAGCCTACAGCAACTTTCAGCAACTCTCTCTCTCTCTCTCTCTCTCTCTCTCTCTGCCTGTCTCTCTCTCTCGATAAATCTCACTTGTGGCACACCTTCCAATTCACACTGAACATGGACAAAAGCTGCAGTAAGATGTATAAGCCGATTTGACTCCATAGAAACAAGGGAAACAAGCGACAAAACTAAACAAGCAGTAATAAGTGGGCTTCCATTAGGTGAAAGCAGCTAGATGTAAACAGTGTGACATGATTCACATTCAAAATCATATCCAGTTTAGGTGCTGCAGAGCTCTACCAAGTCCTTGTTTAATGTTTCGCCATGGAGGACATTAATAATACAACATGATCCACAGAAGGGCAAATTACAGTGGGGAATAAAAGTGATTAAATGGGGTGAGACAGGGCGAAGCTGGGAAAAGGACAAAAATTATGGGGTCAGGGAGTTTGCACCAGGGTGAGTGGTGGAGATCAAGTCACTTTTGCTAATATGAGCAAAAGCGTGGGAACAGAGGTGAAGAGAATGGAAGAGAAGAGAAGAGAAGGTTATGGATGAGAAAAGAAGAAAAGAAAATAGTAGAGGAGGGAAGAGAAAAGAATGATTGAGAAGAAAGAGAAGAGGAGAAGAGAAAAGAAGAAAAATAAGGAGATGAGAAGAGAAGAGAATGGAAGAGAAGAGATTAAAAGAGAATGGATAACAAACGAATGGATGAGAAGAGAAGAGAAGAGAAGCGAATGGAAGAGAAGAAAAGAGAAGAGAAGTGAGTAGAAGAGAAGAGAACAGAAGAGAAGAGAGTGGCAGAGAAGAGAATGGATGAGAAGAGAAGGTATCGGATGAGAGCAGAAGACAAGAGAGGAGAAGAGAAGAGAAGAGAAGAGAGGAGAAAAGAAGAGAATGGAAGAGAAGAGAGGAGACGAGAAGAGAAGAAAAGATCATGGAAGAGAAGAGAATGGAAATGAATAAAAGAGAACAGAAGCAAATAGAGAAGAGGACAGAAGAGCAGAGAGGGCATCAGATGAGAGGAGAAGAGAAGTGAAGAGAGGAGAAAAGAAGAGAAGAAAATGGATGAGAAGAGAGGAGAAGAGAATGGCAGAGAAGAAAAGAGAAAAGAGGAGAAGAGAGGAGAATGGAGGAGAATAGAATGGATTAAATGAAAAAGAGAAGACAAGGCTATGGATGAAAAGAAAAGGGAATCGAAGAGAAGAGAATGGAAGAGAAAAGAAGAGAAGAAAGTAGTCCAGCTTGTACAGCAGAAACATCTGTACTGCATTTGTTCTGACCATGAAGGCAGCATTGGTTCTTTATCGCTTCAGCTCCTTTCATGTCCAGAAAACTTTTCCTCACTATGTTGTAACCATATCTAGGTGTGGATGAAGTTCTCAGGTATGGAGGGAAGGTCAACAAACAATTCACTGCTGTAAAACACAAATGCTCAGTCTCACACATTCTCAGCAAAGCCGAACTCAGGAAGTATCACTGGTGCTTCTCTTAGTCAACGGTCTTCATGTCTGATGAATACAGGTTGTCTTAATGTACACTACCATCAAAAGTTTTTGCATACACTCAGATTTTCCACAATTGTATGTTATCCACTAAATATTTACAAAACACACCCAATATTCTTTGCTAACACATGCATTCACAGCATTTATGTACTTTAGTAGCCAGAAAATGACATATTTTTATTTATCACTACTGACCTATAAAAGCCACATAGCATAATTATAATAATATGGATCACCAGACAAGTGTTAGATATTTAATTAGCTTTTAAGTGACACTGAATGGGTTAAAACAGTTAAACTACTGTATTTAAAGTTAAAGGACAGATATGCAGTTGCACACTATATCCATGTTATTAAAGAAACTTGTTTTTTTCAGTTATAGTTGTTCACTCAGTGACATTCCGGTGTATAAAAGAAATATAAATCAGCAGTTTATTAGATAAATGTATAAGTGGTATGTGGTGTGCAAAAAAGCACTTTCATATTGGTTTATCAATCCCACAAGACAGTGTTCCAACAGGTTTTCTTGAAATGTTGGCTTATGATTATAAGCAAAGCTTAAAAGCAGAATATTATTCTTCGTAGAACTAGATTTTTTTTTACTTTACGTGTTTTACTTTTTTAGTCATAAGAAAGTTTGTCCTACGTGAACAAACCACAGCACAGCAAACAGTGTGAAATTGTTCTCTGTATTTAATCCATGCACCAAGTGAAGCAGTGAGGAGCCAGCGACACAGCACCCGGGGAGAAGTGTGTGGGGATGGTACCTCGCACAAAGGAATCTCAGTGGTGCCACTGGAGGTCCTGGGATTCAAACCCACAGCCTTCTGATTGCAGGGTCAACTTCCTAACCACTAGACCGCCAGCTGAAAATGTCATTTTAATTTCTACGTAGTATTTTCTATCAATTTATTGTTCAGTACGATGTATTTAAGCTCATGTTGTGCAATTTTGATTTTTGATTGGGAAAAACTAGGATTAAATTCTGAAAATGCCCAACAGAAAATGATTCAATGAGAAACTGTTTTCTCCATGTTGTCTAGGAAGATACAGTTAAGTGAGCTCTCCCATTGGTTAGGCCTTCACCAACATAATTAGTGACGGAAAACATCACTCTAGGCATAGATCTGTCACTGACTGTGAATATGAGTGGCAGTCTAACCTCAGGGTTTATGTCGGATGGTAAACAATGACAGCTCTATGCCACAGCTCTTTACTGAAGGAACCATTTCAGAATGAGAATCAGAATCAGAAAACTTTCCAGGAGGAAATTGCTTATGTAATGATCACAAAGCCATAGAGGCCTAAAGAGAAGAACAATATAAAATAGAAAGTCTAAACAAATCTACATAAAAATCTGCGTGAAAATACTCAAAATGAAAGACTTTGCTGGGAAATGCTGGGTATTAATATTATATATACTTTACACAGTTGAGTGAAATCTACCAACACAAATGGTGATTTGGAGTATGTAACGTATTCCGTTAAGTTACTCAATGTGAGTAACGTATTCTGATTACTTTGGATTACTTAATATATTGTCATGC
>JBBPCY010072434.1:0-11038 GCA_037974405.1 Brachyalestes nurse
TTTTCTGTTTGTTAAGTTTATAATAAATTCACTCACTTCATGTCGGCATTCGCCTCCATCTCTCTTCCCTCATTCATGTCCGGACCAGGACTCCCCGTGACAGAATGCTCCCAACCTGAATGCTTGGCTGGCGTCCATCCGGGTCCAGTGAGGCCGCTCCGTGTTCCAATTGCGGGGACGGCGCATTATCTGGACTATGGAAGTACACACGAGGACGACCTGATCGACTGCCTGGAGGAGGATCAGGTGGAGTCTTTTGACTTGCGGGATTTCCTCACGAGCCTTCCCGTCGTCCCCTCGAAAAGGAGATCACCTAGACGAAGGGCGAGGCAAGGAAAGAAAAGTATTCCACTGGAGCCTCCGGAAAGCAGCAGCGCAGGGATTAGAGACCCGGTGTACGGGTGGAGCACGGACGAGGACGACCCGATCGACTACCTGGAGGAGGACCAAGTGGAGTCTTTCGACTTGCGGGATTTCCTCGCAAGCTTTCCTGTCACCCCCTCGAAGAGGAGATCACCCAGACGAAGGGCGAGGCGAGGAAAGAAAAGCATTCTACCGGAGCCTCCGGAATGCAGTAGCGCAGGACTGGAAGACCCGGTGTATGGGTGGAGCAGCAGAGTGGGGGACCCACCAATCTTGTTGAACCCACAGACTCTTCTAACCTACACCCTTGATCCACAGGCGGCGAGAAAGCCTAGGAGGCGAGGAGGAGAGCCAAGGTGAGCCGTAGAGCCAAGATGGCTGCCTCCACGCCGACTACTCTCCTACCAGCCCCGTCAGAGTTTCAGTTCACACGATCAACCCTGTAATCAAGCTCAGGTCAGTCCCACTAGCCAGGTTTCACTATGTCCTGTTACCAGTTCCACTCCAACTCCTGTTTCGCACGGTCCATCCCTGATTCCAGTCAATATAACCCCAGATTCAGTTCTCGGTCCTACGCCAACTCCTGTCTCACTCAATCCAGTCTCAGCTCCTGTTAATTCAACTCCAACTCCAGTTGTCAGTCCGACTCTAGCTCCTGTTTCACTCAGCCCGATTCCTGTCTCAATTGATCCAGTTCCAGTTTTGTTCAGTCCAACCCCTAGATTCAGTTATCGATCCTACTCCAACTCTCGTTTCACTCAATCCAGCATTGACTCCAGTTAATTCAAATCCAGTGCCAGTTTTTAGTCCAATTTCAGTTTCTGTTTCACCCAGTCCAACTCCGGTTTCAGTTAATTCAACTCTAACTTCTGTTATCAGTCCAACTCCAGCTTCTTTTTCACTCAGCCCGATTGCTGTCTCAAATAATCCAGTTCCAGTTTTGTTCAGTCCAACACCGATTCCAGTTAATTTAACCCCAGATCCAGTTGTCAGTCCTACTCTTGTCTCCAATTCACTCTAGTTGACTTCTGTTTCAATTAATCCTGTTCAGGGTTTACCCATTTTAGCCCCGGATCTAGTAAGTTCAACCTCTGTTTTCACCTTTGCCAGTTCACGGTCTATTCCTGGCCCCATCAGTTTAGTCCAGTCTCCATTCAGCTCAATACTTCATTCTCCACCAGGGGTCCGAGTAGTCTCCGTTCCGACTCCTGCGCTGCACGCTCCAAAGTCAAGCTCATCGCTGGCGTCCGCGCCGTGCTCTCCAATGTCAAGCCCAGCGGCGGTTCCCATTCCCCGCGCTTCAAAGTCAAGCTCATTGCTGGCGTCCACGCCGTGCTCTCCAAAGTCAAGCCCAGCACCGGTTCCCATTCCACGCGCTTCAAAGTCAAGCTCATCGCCGGCGTCCGCGCCTTGCTCTCCAAAGTCAAGCACAGCGCCGGTTTCCATGCCACGCACTCCAAAGTCAAGCTCAACACCGGCGTCCGCGGTGCGTGCTTGAAAGTCAAACTCATCGCCGGCGTCTGCGCCGTGCTCTCCAAAGTCAAGCCCAGCGCCGGTTTCCATTCCACGCACTTCAAAGTCAAGCTCATCGCCGGCGTCCGCGCTGTGCTCTCCAAGGTCAAGTTCAGCACCGATTTCTGCACCGCGCACTCCAAGGTCAAGTTCAGCACAGGTTTCCGCACCGAGCACTCCAAGCCCAAGTCCAGCGCAGGTTTCCGCACCGCGCACTCCAAGGTCAAGTTCAACACAGGTTTCCGTACCGCGCACTTCAAGCTCAAGCCCAGCACGGGTTTCCGCCCCGCACGCTCAAAGGTCAAGTTCAGCGCAGGTTTCCGTATAGCGTGCTCCAAGGTCAGGTTCAGCGCAGGTTTCCGTACTGCGCGCTCCAAGGTCAAGTTCAGTGCAGGTTCCCGCACTGCGCACTCCAAGCCCAAGCCCAGCGCAGGTTACCGTACCGCACACTCCAAGGTCAAGTTCAGCACAGGTTTTCGCACCGCGCACTCCAAGCCCAAGACCAGCACAGGTTTCCGCACTGCGCACACCAAGTCCAAGCCCAGCGCAGGTTGCTGCAGAATGACAGACTGTACTCCCTACTTACCAGCCAGCGGCCTCCGGGGGTCGCTGAGGACTTTGTAAGAGCTAATGACTCTATCACCGCTCCCACTTCTGTTCCTTGTTTTGTCATTTGTTCTATTTCCCTATCATTGGTTCTCCCCTCCTTCCCTCGTGTATTTAAGTTCGGTTTGCTCTCAGTTCAGGTGTGGGAGCATACTATGCGCTTGGGTGTTCTAGGTTTTGGTATTATGTTGGTTTGCGTTTGTTTAACAGCCCCTGTGCCAGGGTTATTTTCTGTTTGTTAAGTTTATAATAAATTCACTCACTTCATGTCGGCATTCGCCTCCATCTCTCTTCCCTCATTCATTGCATTCAGTTTTTGATGCCATCGACAGTTATTATAGATGATGAATAACAACTAGAATACATTTCGGGCAAATGCAAAGTGTGATTGCACGATTGCTATGCCAACTTTGGTTGTTGTTAGGTGGTTGCTATGGTGTTGCTAGGTCCTTACTAATGGTGCAGCAGTTACATTCTGGTGCCACTAACTTTTACTTTTCAGAGTTCTGTGAGGGAGCTTTTAGAGGTGGATATCTGGTTCCATGTCCCACCACTGTGAACAATTCTCACTCACTGAGCTTCTCCAGAACGGAACCTTTTACACCAAACCCACTCTGAAGCTCGCTGTTTACACCTTGAACTCTTCATATTGGGGGCCTTTTGGAAATTAGGTGGAGTTCCCTTTTAGAAGTGGACTGTTGGTCTGGGGGTGAGCTGGCTAATGCTAGTGGAATGAGGGTTGCTCGAAAAAAGCAAAAACGGTGGTAAAGGTGATACATATTTCTTTTCATAACTGATCTGTACTTTAGCCTCTTAAATTTTCAACAAGTTTGCATGCAAAAAACAAACTTAAACAAAAATTCTGCCCACAGTGTAATTTAAACCAGCATCTCTGATTCTCTCACTCCTCAGTGCAACCCATTAATCTGTTGGGCAGATAAGCGCTTTTAATGGGTTTAGCATAACTTCCATTAAAAGTGCATATAAAGCAATTGAAAATGGGTGAAGGGGACATGAGGCCACAGCTCAAAAGCTCACTTTAAACCACTCTAACCACCAACAGATTGTTTCCTTATTAATAACTGAAACAACAATTACATGTTTCAAAACAATTGCGCAAAAAATGGCTGATTCACTTAAACTCTCAAAAAAACACACTTTTGACTCATTCTGGTCATAGGGTTTGTATCTACTAATGCTGTTTTGCTCAGCCTAGCTCACAGTGTTGTGATAATTCCACCATACTGTTCAATGGGCAACATTTTCTAATATAAATGATATAAGTTTCTAATATAAGTACTCCACTGATCAACCAGTCTAAAAGCTGTATACACGAATGACACACTGAATATTAATGAAAGTTTTGGTGTTGGAACCACGCCAAAATATCAAAAACTGCAGGAGAAGATGTACCAGTTTTCACCTATAATAAAAATAGTGTGATGTAATCGATAATTATTGACTTACAGCACTACAGCACTAACAAAAACACACTATGAAAACCCCAGGATATTTGACAGGTCACAAGCACAAGCAACTTTACAGATCCTCCCATTCTGCTGAGCCATAAAAGTACACTGGAAAGAGAAACAATTCATTCTTTGTTTAAACACCAGGTGAAGTAAAGTCTCTTTTACTTTTATTATGAACTTCACAGATTAGGTAACTGTATTTGAGTAATGATAGGGATGTTATTCTTTTATATGAAAATGTATTGTTGTTCTTAAACCTGATTATATATACTGCATGTTTATTAGTACAGCAACTATACCAGTGCAGGGATATGCAGCATACAGTAATTCATAACATATTATAAAGAATCTGTATTTAAGCTCAGATATATTGTTCCTTTAAAAGCAGCAATTGTCAGAAATATGCAGAAATACAAATACAATTATACAGCTTTTTAAATGTAAAAGCTATATAATTAGTTCACAAATGTAGAATGACTTGGAATCACTCAAAGTGAAAAAATGTGGTTAGCTGGTACTTACTGGTGGAATGATAATAACAATACCTTAAATTGAATCATTTATAAAATATCTAAAATATATTTCATTACTGTGCCCAAAAATGTTCTATGCCTGTATCCTCTACCATGCAGATCTTGAGCACTTGAATTGCCTTTATAATATAATATGCTCATTTTATTTCTTCTTTCACACAGTGCTATGGACAACATATCAACTTTTACAACATTCATTCTGGATGGTTACATTCTAATGGACCAGCAGAAGCATTTTTACTTTGTTGTTTTCCTTTTACTCTACATTGCGATTTTACTGCTGAACTGCCTTCTGATCATAGTCATCTACAGTGAAAGGACATTGCATGTCCCCATGTATATCTTTGTATTCAATCTCTCATGTAATGGCATCTATGGCAGCACAGGTTTGTTTCCTCATCTGTTGTTTAACCTTGTTACTCATCTGCATGAGATATCTCTGGCCAGTTGCCTGACACAAATATTCTGCTTGCATACCTTTAATATTACTGAACTAACTATACTGGCTTTTATGAGCTATGACCGATATATTGCAATTTGTTACCCGCTGCACTATCACAGCATGATGTCATCAAGAAAGCTTCAGATTTTTGTCATTTTTATATGGGTTTACCCTTTCACTGCTTTTCTGTTATATGAGTCGCTTACAATATGCTTAGTCTTTTGCAGTTCTATTATAGGTAAGACACACTGTGTAAATTTTGAGCTCATCAAACTCTCTTGCACAGACATCACAATTCATAGCATAGTTGGACTTTCAACTATGGCTTTGTTTATGTTTCCACAGATCCTCATGATTTTGTTTTCCTATACGCAGATTTTACGAGTGTGCATATATTCTAAAGAATCAAAAACAAGAGCCATTCAGACCTGTATGCCCCACCTTATTGCTGTTTTGAATTATTTTGTTGGAATTTTCTTTGAGATTATACAGAGTCGGATCAATATATCCCATTGGCCTCATGATTTTCGCACTTTTATGTCTCTGTATTTTATGATATTGCCTCCTCTGCTCAATCCTATTATTTATGGTGTGAGTGGTCAGTCAATAAGGGGTCATATTTGGCGAGTTTTTATCCATAAGAAGGTGTCTGTATTAAAATAACAACAAAGTCATATATGTCTGTATTCTTTTGTAATAATTCTAATAAATACACTAAAGAGTAATACTCCAAACAATGCTTAAACAATAAATATCAGAGCTCATCAGTTGTCACAGCTGAGTGCCAATTCCTTCTAAGGATGTTCATGTTCAAATACCATTATTACACTATACACCTGACTTAATTTATGCTTCTATCCAGTCTGTTTCCTGTTAATGTTTAAATAAGAAAACCTGAGGTGTAGTGTTGATTCTGCTGCTGTTTTTTGGGGAAAACAACAAGATTTTATCAAGATTAAATTTGTGCACATTTGCTGTTAATAAGCAAGCACACTTTGAAGCATTATAAGGTCAAAATATTTACACTGAAAAGCTACTTTATTAGATGCCTAATAAAGTGGTACATCTACATACACACATCTACCAGCCTTATATCTATACTCATTATCCATCTTAACAACTCTGTTTACAATACACAGATGAGCTTGAATTAAAGAAACACTGCTTAGAAACTAAACTGAAATCAGCAATCAAGAATCTGTTTTATTTGTAGTAGTAACACACATCCATTATAGATAAATCAAGCTAATGTAATAATAAACATGTCAAACATCTTAATGACTTTTAATGATTGGCTGATTGGATTTTAATGACGTCCAGGCAGAAGTATGCAGTACAACTTCAACATGGATAGGCAGGTGAAACTAATGTATACAGACCCTTTCCAAAAAATTAGAATATCATGGAAAAGTTTATTTATTTCCATAATTCTATTCAAAACATTACACTTTCATAGACTATATATTCAGGGCCCACAGCTTTGTCGCGGTGCCCCCACTCTCCCGAGTGAGGGCTGGAACACACGAAGGCATGCATGATCTGTTTTATGTCTTTATTTCTCAAGACTTCAAACAAAAGGGCACGAGGACCCAAAACTATAATCTAAGTTACTCAAGATAAAGTTTCTCAGAAAGCATATAAAGCGAGTTTATACGACGGTGGACCGAAACCCGGTCGGTCCAAACAGAACTTAAATACAAAAACCTTTAACACAAGACCCAATAAACAAACACAGACCCCAATGTCAGACCCCTGACATCAACACTTTAATTACGACATTAACTAAGGTGGGTACATCACCATGATTTTTGATTCATTACACATGATCATGTTTTCTTTTGTTCACAAAAAAGGTCTTTCCTATTCACTGTGGATAAATCTATACTTTTGGTACATTAATCATCATTAATTCGTGCATAAAATAGGATTATTTCATGTAAGACTACTTACCTCATGCATGCATACAGGCTAAAACAGTATATGTCAATTAAACAGTATGTAACTAATGTTTTATATTAATTATGAATTGGCAAGCACGTTCATGTCTTCATAGTAGCCTGCAGTAAATGGTCAGACCCCAACATTGGTCAATCACAGCACATAGCTTGTATATTCCATTGACATCCAAATAAAGTAGTCATCATTAACTAAGCATTAACTTCTCATGAGTTCATGATGTTTGTGGCCCCTCAACTAATGTGGTGACCAGACCCCGACATTGACTAATCACAGCACATAGCATGTGAATTGTTGACCGGCAAATACAGTAGTGATCATTAACTTCTCCTGAGTTCATCATGTGTGTGGCCTCTCAACTAAAGTGGTGACTTGGTTCTTTCAAATCCTGAAAAACAGGATTAATGCTGGCATAATTGTGAAATGTCATGAATATGAACATGAAAGTTTAAGCTTTTGCACACAATACACCGAGGGCACAAAAGGGACTTTGATCTTAACTTTCTGCTTTATTCTTAAACAGTAACCCAGTTAACCCAGTTCTTGTCCCAGTAAAATCAACATCAATGCCTGGAAAAAGCAGAGAAGACGTTTAATATCTTAATATATAATAGCATAACGTTTAAATCTATTCACCGCTCTGCTGACGGAAGTGTGTGCTCCCTCCCACACTCGCTCTGCCCTGCGATACCATCTATCCACTTCAGGGATATCCGAGGGTTCCCCCTCCCATGGACACAGCGGGGGTTGACGCCCAAGCACACACTCAAAGGGCATTAGGCCGGTAGCGGAGTGACGCAATGAGTTCTGAGCATACGCCACCCAACCCAGAAACTCGCCCCAGTCATACTCATGCCCATGGCAATAAGCCTGGAGGAACCGTCCCAATTCTTGGACCACCCATTCAGCTTGGCCAGAGTATTGTGAGCCCACTTAATTACTTTTTCCCTCAAGAACATACAGCTGCCCTGGAGGACATTGTTGAGGCACTCCATCCCGGGCATTTATTCTCTGAATTTCTGTGTTAACATCCCAAGTTATGGGAGCTAATATCAGGGTGGAAGGAATGATAGGCTCAGGTGACCTGGATGCCTCCGGTACCGGATAGTGGCGTGACAGAGCATCCGCTTTGGCTTTAATCGCCCCAGGCCTATATGTGATAAAGTCAAATCTTGAAAAGAACAGGGCCCACTGGACTTGTCTAGGGCATAGACGCTTTGCCTGTCGAATATATTCTAGGTTCCAGTGGTCAGTGAACACAGTTAAGGGGTGTCACTCCTCCAATGCTGCTGTGATCGGCAGCAGTTCCCGGTTAGCGTTGTCATAATTACATACGGCGTCAGTCAGCTTCTTGGAGTAAAACGCACATGGATGGAGTTCACGCGTATCAGAGTACTGTGATAGCACCGCCCCCAGACCTATCTCAGATGCATCAACTTCCACAACAAAAGGTTTGTTGGGGTCGGGGTGTTTTAACAGAGGGGCTGTATAAACAGCTGTTTTAGAGCAGCAAAAGCCTGTTTAGCTGCTACCGTCATCTAAAAGCATTTGGGTTTTCCTTTTAGTAAGCTGGTCAGCAGTGCCACCACAGTACTAAACCCTTTGATAAAGCGGCAATAAAAATTCGCAAAGCCAAGAAATCTTTGCAGCTCCTTGATGTTACTGGGTTCTGGCCAATCCACTACTGCTTGTACTTTGTCATTCTCCATCGCCACCCCCCGGGATTGATGCGGTAACCGAGAAATGAGAGTTCCATGGTGTGGAACTCACATTTCTCGGCTCTCACGTATAATTTGTGTTCCAGCAGACGACAAAGGACGGCCTGAACATGGGACACATGCTCCTTAAAGTTCTTGGAGTAGATTAGTATATCGTCTAAATACACGATAACAAATCTTTGCAAAAAATTCCTAAACACATCATTCATAAATGCCTGAAAACAGGCTGGAGCCGATGCCAAAGCGTATGGCATCACCAAATACTGATAATGGTCGCTAGTTGTGCTGAACACAGTTTTCCAGTCGTCGCCTGCCCTGATTCGTACGAGATTATACGCGCTATGTAGGTCTAGCTTGGTGAAAATGCTAGCCCCACAGAGCTGCTCGATCGACAGGGGGATGAGAGGGAGGGGATGCGTGTACCTTTTTGTGACAGCGTTGAGACCCCGATAGTCAATACAGGGTCTCAAGCCTCCATTCTTCTTCTCTATAAAGAAGAAGCTGGCTGACGTCGGGGACCGGGACCGTTCTATGTACCCCTGCCGGAGCGCTTCCGAAATGTAATCCTCCATTGCCTTTGTCTCTTTTTCAGTAAGAGGATACATACAGGAGCGCGGTGGTTCCTTCCCCGGCAGGAGGTTGATGCGGCCCTAGATGCACTAAATACCTGCGCCAGGCTGCGATAATGCGGGGGAATTACAGCAGGAGCTTGAGCTTGAGGGCTCTCAATGGACGTACTGCCCAGATATACTGTGTCTGTATGACTTTTACATTGTGCTCCCCACTGCAACACCCTCGCAGCCTCCCAGTCCAGCGTAGGATTATGCTTCCTTAACTATGGTATTCCTAAAATTAAAACGGGTTCTGCATGTTCGATTACCAAAAAGCTAATGTCTTCACTATGACCTGGCTCGACTTTTAACTTCAAAGGCCTGGTCTGTACACTGACTGCCTGACACATACTGATTAGAAACACATAAGGTCACATTCAATTCATATTGTCTTATGTAAGTGGCGGCTACTGGCTTAGAGAGTTCGACCTCTGCTGGGAGTCTCGGACATGTATCTAGGAAGTGTCCCGTGCCCCCACAATACATGTACAGTCCTTCAGCCCTCCTTTTCTGCCGCTCCCAAGGCGTCAACGTATGACGACACAACTCCATGGGTTCCGTGGTATTGTTTTCCGATGCGGTGGCAGTCACTTTGGGGGGGGGCGGGGGGTGCAGGCTGGATCCCTTCTTTATGGACTTCTGGGTTTTCGTGCTAGTGGAGAAACCCTTTGCTTTCTTGTTTTGATCGAGCCGAATCGCCAGCTGAATCAGTTGGTCTAGGGACAGCCCTTCGTCCCGACATGCGATTTCTAGCTGCAGATCTGGGTTGAGTCCCTTGCAAAAGACTGCTCCTAAGGCCGGCTCATTCCATCCACTCTCTGCAGCTAAGACGCAGAAGTTGACCGAATAATCTGCCACTGAGTCACTTCCTTGCCTTAGCTGCAGGAGACGGGCACTACAAGAGCGTCCATGGTCAGTGTGGTCGAACGCCGCCTTAAACGTAGTACTGAATTCAGTGTAATCAGGAACGCCCTACTACGCTGGTCAGCTGTTGCAGTTGGGTTTGATGGTTCGCCAGCATCTGCATGGGATTGTGGCGTGTTCATCTGTCATGGCTGGCTATGGGAAGGACAAGCTGGAGACAGAGTCACTTGAGTTTCTCTTTAATAATGCAATTGCGTTTTTCAAAACATAAAGGTGCTTAGAAAGGAAACACAAATCTGGACCCTGCAGGAGAACTCCGTTCCTGGAACTTAACAACACTTAACATACATTAGACTTTAATGAGACACAGGTGGACCTATCGTTTGACATCCGGCAACCCCGAAACAGCTGACAAAAGTAGATGTCACATGGGTTGCCGGCTGTCAAACGACGACGCATTCCTTACCCGTACATCTCCTAAAATTTGGGCAAGCAGCTCCTAGGTGGCTACATATACCATGAACTTTTACTGCCCTTATCTGAAAACACTCACAAAACCATAAAGCAGTGAAAGGAGTTACAAAAAATAAAAAAAGATGAAAAAAGGCTTCAAAAATAGCTTAGTATTTTTAAGGTAAGGAGCCACCTTCAAGCTACTAATGTAGACTCCTCATGAAATATTTAATGCTGAACAAAAATAAAATAAACAAATAAATAAATGGCACAAACACATGGCATACAGAACATAGCTTAGTTCTTGTAAATATCCAGTAAGGATCTGTTGCCTTTTTTCTTTAGGATAGCTGAAGCTGTAGGCTCCTGCTCACAAAAACCCTTGCAAGGTGGCGACGGAGGCGGGATAGGGTGGTGGTGGTGGCGGTGGGGGTGCTCTGGATAACTGTTTTTGTCCTGTAATTAGATTGCACTTTGTCAGGCCTCTACCCTAAGAACTGTCCAACCT
>JBBPCY010072435.1:0-11037 GCA_037974405.1 Brachyalestes nurse
TAAGAGCCGTTTGGGAGCCGAAAGATCCAGCTCTTCTTTGGGAGCCGTGCCACAAGAGCCGGCTCTCTGAAAAGAGCTGAACTTCCCAATGTCTTCCCAAAGTCTCGCGAGAGTGAACGTCACTCACTGTTACGTTCATAATTTATAAACCGACTCGTTCAGTTCAGCGTTCACGAAAAATAGGAACGTGTGCAATGAACGCCGTTCATTGAACGCATTCGGGCACAACACTGCTTGGCAAAATAAAAAATTAACCTTGATTTTTAAATCTCACCTAGCATACCAGCTTCCGCACCAGTCGCCTCTACAACAAATGAAGCAGCCAGACCCACAGTTCCTCCCTCCAGTCCTGGACCCCAGGCTCTAATCTTCTGCTGACCAGCTACAGGCCCCACGTGGACCTTGAATGGGCTGTCACAAACAAAAGCTTACTTGTCGTCAGTTTTATTACAGATAATAATAACAGAAAGTCATAGTAAGTGTTCTTAAATCCATATATATGACCTAACAATGTTTGGAAGCACCATTAAGAAGTCTTAAACATAATGTAAAATATATTTAGTTTCAAACAAGAAACACTATAGGGAGCTATATCCAGAATATCGAACAGATCCGTAGTTGAGTACATTAGGTTGGAAGTTACAAAATTAAGTCATAATAAAATGAATATTGAGAATGCCTCATACTTTAAGTATGAAAAGTCAGTATGAATTAAGTATAATTAATGTGTTCTCAGTTAATAGCTTCATTGTTGTCCCTGAGAAAACTTGAAATATTGAACAAAATATCTAAAAATAGTATCTATAATTTTATTACAATGTCTTTATTTTGGCGTCTATAATGTTTCAGTTTACATCGTGTTATTATCATATAAAAAGAACAACAATTCTATGTATGACAAGAGATACTAAACCTTTAAACAACAGTGTACGTTTAGGTTTATTAGGACATCACAGATCAACAATAAACAAAAGAACAAGACGCTTATAGTATAAAGCACATTATTTGAATCTACAGGATTTAAACATCCTGTGCCCATCAGTCACAAAACTGGACTCCATACTGTTCCACACTTCCTCCTCATGTAATCTGTGCTAACACAGTTTACTAGCACTGCAGTGGTTATAGGCTTATCCATAACACATTAGTTTATAAGGTTAGATGACGCTGTGGCTTTATAGCCTATTTCCTCTTCCTGTGAGTGAATAGAAGGCAGCAGCAGAAGATGAATGAACAACAACCTCTTTGGGATGTGCTTGCTGGCCCAGGTGATGTCCACAGTGTAGCCCCCTTCATCACTCGGCGTGTATTCAAAGCCATAAATGCCCTCCAGCACCTCCCTCTGCTTCACTGCTACTTCATTACCAGCTGTCAGAGAGAGAGGAAGACATCATCCATCTAAAGGGGCAGAGATGAGGCCCCGTCTCTCTTTGTAATGATCCCACCTGTTCCCATCACATACAATAGAGAGATCTCTTGTGTCTGTGTCTGAGACAACGAATATATGTTGGTTACTGCTTATAGTATGGGAAAGGTTTCTGGTGTGCTTGAAGTATGACTAATGGTGTTCAATGGAGAATAAGAAAGTAGTGAGAATGGGTGCTTTTGGCTCACTGGGCCCACGGATGTGAGCTGTCAGGTTTCCAGGTCCAGCCTTGCGGGTGTCAACCTTAAAGTCCGCCAGCTGACCCCTCCTGAGGCCTTTGGACTGCAGTCCTCGTCCAGTGGCACGGCAGGCTTTAGGCTTAGGTACTGAAACAATTGAAGGAAAAATGGGCGAGGGTTGAAACTAATTGTAAGAGCGGATAATAACAAAGTCATGCCCTTGAAATATAGCCTCACAACTTCATTAGAGGTTCACAATCAATCATTAGGGGTAAAAAAAATGGTTTAGTGGATTACGGTGCATTAGTTTTGGAATGTTAAAAAGTATGCACATTTGGGCCAACATATAATGATCCATATCACTTCTATTGTCAAACATATTCCACTTGGTAAATACAGCAGTTTTCAACATGTTTTGAAAAGTTATTCTGAATTGTACTTCATAAAATTGAGTCATGCTAATTTTTCTCACTTTATGTTGCACAGGAGCAGCTTTCTAACTGAATCAATATATCATTTTGCATTTGCCTTGTCTTGTTTGCATTTTTTGTCTTTTGTTTACATATGTCATGTGCTTTCTGCCTTTTACTATTAACATCCTTTGCCTTACCTTCGTCCCGACTCCTCTTCAGTGTGTAGACAGTTGTCAGTTGTCATGTGGTGTTATAAGTATGGCTGTAACGGTACTTGTATTCGTACCAAACTGTCACGGTACATGGGTCACGGTTCGGTACATGATGTCGCACGGAGAATACACGGTACGACGGAGAAGACGTGATTGAAGTAATGCGGATCGTACGGAATCACAGAGGGACCAAAAAGCGCCAGTAAATGATAAACCTGGGTCATAGTGTGGTGCAATAGTGCCACCTACTGGCGTAACATTTCTGCTGCCTTACACATACATGAAAATATAAGCAAGTGTGTGTGTTTACTGGTTAATACACTATTTATTTAAAATAAACAAAACAAACCAAGCCTCATTATTTAGAACTTTTTGTTACTTAACTTCACTGTATCAGAACCGAACCGAACCGTGATGTCAGAACTATAGTGTGAACAGAACCGTGACCTTTCTGTACCGTTACACCCCTAAATGTTGATATAGAGAGGCTAGGTTGCTGTGCTAATGTCTTTTGTTTACTGCGTATTGCCATTGACCCTGCAGATAGATGAAAGTAAAGATGAAGTAAACTGAGGCAGAAGACGAGACGGATCCAGTCAGTGTAATATTTTCTGCACTAAAAATAGAGATCTGTAGCCCACCAAGAACATTTCTGGGTTATTTATTCTGTTTAATGTCCGATTTGAAAGTGAATTTTGCTCATTCTTTTTATAACTGCTGCATAGTTCAGTTGTGAAGATGTGAGCAAAAGCCAATCAGAGTAGACTAACGTGAGAGACTTGGCAACCCAGTTTTTCAGGACTCCTGCTTTCTGCAGAGCAAATACACAGCCATTTTATTTAAAGTCCGAAACCACTGGTTAAATAAAGTGCCTAAATAATGTGCCTGCTTTGCTTTTATAAGTGATGATAATTGTACAATAGTGTTAAATCTGAAAAAAGAACCTTTTCTGTGGATACAGTTTTACATTAGAATGCCTTGAATTCTGCCGTAATTGCACACAAGTGAAGGTTTACATGAAAATCGAAGTGTTTATTGCTGCTAAATTCTCATTAATCTTCAGCTTAAAAAAATATTGATTGTGTCAAACCTGTGTTTTAAGGACGCCTGTACGGTACAACACTAGTGAGTGTGTGAGTGTGTGAGTTTGAACACAAGGGGAAATTGAACATCCTTTCACCTGACTGTTGCTGAACACATCTATGAGCTGAGTGTGTGTGTGTGTGTAAAATATTTCCTTTTCATTTGTCCTTTCTTGAAGTCGCTCCCTCCAGCCTGTAGTGTGCAGGGTGATTTCTGCTGGAGTACTTGGCGGAGCTCTTCGCGCTCTCATTCTCCGGCGTGTTGGTGCTTGTGGTGTATAGTTGGGTCCCTGGTGACTTGTGCAGTCATTCTGTGAAGAGCCCGGGGCGTCAGGCTGTCAGAGCACATGGCAGCCAGAGCAGATAAAGGCACTTTATCCACTTTTAAACACACTCACTTCCTGGGAACTTGGAACCACGGGGTGCTCTGTGGTTTACAAATGAGCTGATATTTGGATTATAACAATGGCCTCATCTGGATAAAGGGAGTCTAAAGGAGGTAACAAGCATCCACACTCATTTCTTTTGACATTAGATTAAAACAGGCTTGATTAAGATCTCGTCAGCAATTTTTCCTGTATAACTTTTGAATCAACATGACTTGTTTCAAAACAGGGCCAATGCAGTGTTAGGCACAGTGATGCTACTAAATGTGGACGTTAGGACAGGAGTAAATTAAAACCTGGTCTGAGGCACCAGGCCTGTCTGGTATGGCTTTATTTAAAAACTGAACCCGAAAACATTCACGTTTTGTCAGAGACGTGTCCTAACAGTGTTTTAATAAGTAACTGAATTCTTGAGTTTAGAATTTCTTGAGTTTGAGTTTTGATTTTACACAGTTACTATAGTACTGTAATACTCTTTAATTACTGAGGGGTAATATTAAAGCTGCACAATATGATTTTACTGCCACATCGCAGTTGTCATGCTTTTCAGTATAATAAAGGGTTTGTAACTGTTCTGGAATTAAAGACTCAGTCTGCAAGTATTGTTTCAGATGGATATTGTTTCACATATCGTCACCTTGCTTAAAAAATTGACTTTTTTTGCCTAAAACATGATAAACCACCTTTGGTAAAATTGCCTACACCGTCAGTTAATCAGGTAATGCGATTCCACCACTTTAGGACGAGGGCCTGCCCATTGAAATGAATAGGAGCTGATTTTGTTTTTTGTGTTTCCTGAAAATCTTGAAAAAATGAGATTTATTTTAGCAAGGTGTCGAAATTGTTTCACATTTACTCCTCAATCCATGCACTTTAGCTCCACCCATTCATGCACTATTCGCCAACACCAGTGGTTAAACGTTTATTGGATTACATGAATTCATCAGAACACCCAGCAACTCTGTGATTGGCCACCCTGTCAAACACTGATTGGTTAGAGACTCATTTGCATATTGGTAATGGAATCCTCTTATTCAGGTAACTGTGTAGAAAACAAATGGGACTTGCATTGTTTTTTTTTTTTTTATTTATTTAGATTATGATTTTATTTTATTAGGTTCATCTTTAACAAATAAAAGGACGCATACCATCAGAGCCCCACTGAGAGCATTTAACCCGTACAGGTCAACAGCAGGGCTCTACTCTGGATGCAGTAAATGTGGTTTTAATGAGCAGCCTCACATCACTCATGTGGTGATGCTGGTCTGCTGTGTTAAAAGATTGTTGGTGTCATCAGCCACTGTGAACGCACATGGTGTGATGACTCGTTTCTCCTAGTGCAATTACGACAAACAATATGATACGCAATACAACAAGGTACAGAAATGTAATGTAACAGTTAAACCATAAGTATGATTATTATTATTGCGCAAAATAGAGAAACAGCACTGTGATAGCATAATGTTAAAGGACTGTAAACCTTTCAAAATTAATGACTTTTATAACTCCTAAAAATAACTTGTACAGGTCTGCAACCCGATCTGAACCTGATGATACCTGACAAAATATCACAGATTTTAATTACAATATAATGATAAATACTGAGTGGATAAACACTCGGGTGCTTAGTAACAAAGCAAAACTCTGTCGTGTGTGTGTGTGTGTGTGTGTGTGTGTGTCGCTCAGAATCTGGTTTCAGATTTAGCAGTGCCAGTTGGGCCAGATCATGTCAGGTCTTGAAGCTGCAGGTACAGATCACTGCTTCAGTTTTGTACCTGTGTAGACATTTAACTGTTCATTTTCTTAAAAATCCCATTCAAGGTCAATGTAGTCCCAACTTCTACATGTTGTAAATGTTTATGCATTCGCATGGACAAATATGAACAAGAAAAATATTGAAAATATTGTCTGCTTTGGCTCATATCTGTGCGTCTCAGGTGATCTTATATTTCTGCAGTGCTACTCAGCCTGATACTGGGTTCGTTATGTCATATTACTGGGCTTGAGTAACCGCTGATGGTCAAGCACATGATTGCAGATGATGATTTGTGTTGGGTTGGGCTCTGCACGGCACAGTGTGAGTAATATCAAACAGGAGTATAAAAACACACTTCTGGAGCAGATACAGAGTGATCTCATCTTTCTTTGGGACAGACAGACAGACCAAACAGTAATTAAAGTCATTGTAATTAAGCCATTTCAGACTTTTGCGTGTGTCTCTTGTTCTTTTTCTCCCTCTCTTGTCCCCTCTGTGTCTCTGGCTGGAGGGGGAAAACCCCCGCAGTGCTCGGCGATGAGATAAGGCCACGTTTATTTTCATTGGTGTCACATCCTGCTCGGAGAGGAGAGTGGAGGAAAGTAGAGGAGGAAGCCATTGTCTGGCGTGATGTGAATCTCAGATAGCCTCGTGGCCAGAGAGTGAAAGGGACGAGGTGGAGCGCCCGGGGGAAGGTCTGATGAAGTCTTTAGCTTCGTCTGGGTTTTGAACGGCTAGCTGATCTGATATTAACCCTTCAGCGCCTACGGTCACCCGGTTATACCCCTAACCACTTTCCCCTAACCCTTCAGAGGGGGAGGTTCCGCCAAAGCTGTTATATTATTTGCTCATGAGCCGGCATTCCACTCTGCAATTCAACAGTCTGTTACTTTGTATTGTCCTTGTGTTCGCTCCGGTTGTGCTGCCTGGCTGCAGCTGAACACCTTCGCTTTCGCCTTGATGCTGGTGTCACTCTTGACTTTGACTCGTTCAACAGTTTGTTGTACAACACCGCAAGCTGTGGTTGCTATGGTTACAGATCCATAGTAGTGATAAATGAAAAGTGGGGGCGCTATAAATACTCCATAAAGACGCAACCAAAGCAAGTGATTTGCCCATATTTCACAGGTCAGTTATTCTTAATAGTTTTGCAAAATGTAAATGTTATTCAGTGTTGCTTGTCAATCAGTCAGTGAGTGTTTTTGGGTTTTTGTTGCACTCTGTCCGTCAGATGTTGCGTCAGCTGCTGGGACATGGCTCGAGTTTTGTGTTTACATTTTTACGTTCAGCAGACGCTCTTATCCAGAGCGGCATACATCAGTGTGATTTCCGGTGGGGATCGACTGTCAGATGTATAAAGTATAAATGTAAAACTCTTGAGTGTAACGATGGTGGTGTATCCACTGATCATGAATCCTGAGTGTTAGAATGTTTGTTGCTGAACATTCCAGATCACACCGTTGTGACGGTACGCTTTAATGGAAAGTAGTCAGCGGCGCAACTGTGTGATACGTGCTGGAGTTAATGTACCATCAAGATTACAGCTGAGACACCATTTTCCACACTTTACAGTTTTATATTTATCATTTTTTACATCTGACAGTCGGTTCATAACTAAATCACACTTAACTTGGGCTGCGTCCAAACAGTTGATTCACCGATGGATGAACACACACAACCAAGAAACACGCTGTTTGACAAGCGACACCGTATAACATATTTATTTTTTGTGCAACCACTGAACCTATCTGACATGCGTCAAAGTAATACTGGCGAATGAACCTGCCATGCAGTTATTTGGGTTACACGCCTTTATAAACAGTTTTTATCCAGAATTGATCTTCTCCCTGATTCATTCTGCACTACTATGGCACACATCCATATCAGCCATAGCTTGTGCTGATGTACAACATGCATAACCATCCTGTCGAACGAGTCAAAGTCAAACGAGTGACCCCAGTACCGAGGTGAATGTTTGGTGAGCGTTTGCTTGGATTGAAGATCTCCGAGTGAGCACAGATGAGGATAAAAAGCAGTTTTTTGGCTTTATGATGTGAATGTCGTTAAGCTTGTTTTTGTTGGTTGAGGACCACGATTGACAGATGCTTAGATGTTCAAAGGAAGAGGAGGTCTGTGATAAATCAGATGTGATTTTTAATCTTTGTCTTAGTGTGGAAAATGTCAGAGGAGAAGCGCGCCTAGGGACTGAGGAGGTTTGGCAAGTTGTACGTTCAGTGAGAAAATGACAATGAAGTGAAACTTTAGAGGTAAGTGGAATAAAAGATTCCTCAGCGGCTGCATTCTTTCAGAGCTACTGAGATGCCTGGGTTTAACAGAAAGGACATAAATCTTTGGGGAAATGATTTAGTGCCTCTTGCAATTGAAGTTCAGTTATTTAGAAGTGCACTAAATTCACAAATGTGATTTGAGGGTCTGTGTACATTGCAGTATACCAGTTGCAATATCGGAAAGAACGTTGTGGAGTTGGAACCATGTTATGGGTGGAGGTAGCTCAGTGGGTAGGATACTTGCCTCCAGTCCAAGAGGTCATGGGTTCAAATCCTACCTTCAGCACACCACCAGTGGGTCACTGAGCAAGACCCTTAACCTCAAGTCGCTCCCCTGTAGTTAGGTAATGGAAGTCGTGTTGGATAAAAGCGTCTGCTAAATGCCGTAAACGTAAATTTTAAGAACAATAGTATGATTGCTTCTGCAGTCACACTCATAACACGCCAGCCTTTCTTTTGCTTGAAGTCCATCTGATGTCCAGCTCCCTAAAACATGGCATGGGTAGTTTTTTTTTTTTTTTTTCTTCTTAAGCAGAACCCAGCGGTTTCTCGGTCAACTGTATTGCTCACATTTCTGCATCGATACATTTGCAGAGCCCTAGGCTGTGTCTGATCTGATCAGTCTAAAGCAGTCTGCTCCAATTGGAATCCTTTCTAGGGCCTAATGAGCTCTTCTAATGGCTCTCCCAGGGGCCTGCCGTGCAGCAGGCCTTTCTCCGTCCGTTGTTTTAGCCCTGCTCCCTGCCTAAATCAACACCAGGCCAAGGCATGGCTTTCTTCTCCAACTCTCCGATCAGCGTGAGGGCCACGTAAATGACACGGAATGATCCAGGCCTGTGTTTTCAGCTGCTCTCATCTGATCCAAGCTTTCTGGATGACGCTGGTGTGGGATTGGATTAACCGCCCCATCTCCAGCGGTGCGTGCCCAGAGGTCTTTTAAAAAGATGATGAATCGGTCTCAAAATGAGCTCTTGTGCCTCACGAGTGGTGACAGAAGCGGCACAAAGATGAAATGCCAGATAAGTATAGACTCGACGTTCATGATGCACAGTCACTCTGAGTCCCCTCGGGCTGGTCTGCTGTGTATAACGTATATCAAACGCAGTGCGGTTTGTTTGACCAAATGCAGTATGTATCGTGATCATTTTATATACACGTGTAATTTGAAAGCAGCCTATTATGAACATATTTCAGCACCAAGGATATTTTCCAGCACCAAGTATAGCCCAAGCTTGGGAAACACTAACACTGAGAATAATAAACTTCCAGAAATATCCAGAGTTCCTCGTATTTGAGAAGTGGTGATCAAATCTTGAGGCTGCCTCGAGGCAAATTACTAAACATAGATCATTTTTGCATATTACTTATACCACAGCTACAACCTTGCAACATGATTCTGAATCAGTGAATGCCAGTTTCTTTTAAAAATGACACTCCAATCAAACCTCTTTGAGTAAAAATGCGATTTATTACAAAAAACAGTCCTTCCATAAAGAACTATAACAAATAATAGCTCGTAATAACAGCAAGGAATGCAAGCTAGTGACAATAGCAAAACCAAAACACTCCCGTTATCATCAATCAAACCGACAGCAGCTGCGAGTGGCAGAACTCAGATTCTGACGTAGCCCTGTTTGTATTGCTGCATCGAACTTATGTAAATTAAAAAAACTTAAATTGGGAAAATACTCTCAGGGATCTAAGGGTTAAAACATCATCTGCATTACGTGTTATTTTCTAATATTTAAAGCCTTACGCAGTGTGTGGTGTACAAGAGTCTTGTTTTTTTCAACACAACATACATTTATAGCGTTTGGTGGACGTCCTTATCCAGAGCAATTTACAGTCATTAGTTACAGGGACAGTCCCCCTGGAGACACTGAGGGTTAAGTGTCTTGCTCAAGGACACAATCGTAGAAAGTGGGGGGATTTGAACATGCAACTTTGTGATCATCGGGTTCAAGGCAAGTGTTTTACCCACTAGGCTACTACCACCCCACACCTAGCCAATATGTATTTTTTTTTTACCCAACTGTTTGGACACAACTTTACCAAATGAAACAAAATTCAGAATTAAAAAATAGAATTTTCTCTTTTTATTTAACTTTTTTTTTTTTTTTAAAGAGATGTTAAAATTTGAAAATAGACCTTAGTACAGACTCTGTGCTGCTTCAGAACAAGCATCAGTGATTTAAGCAACACACACACACACGATTGGACTTCTCTCATTTTATTTTCACTTTTTTTATGGAAATAAAAATATATTTATAAAAAGGTGTTTAAAAAGGTGTTTAAAATTGTTGCAAAAAGATACATTTCATGTTTTTTTTCTGCATGGCATATGATCACAAAACGTGACATCTGAAGCTCCACTGTTGACCCAGAGAAGCTTCAAATAAGGACGTACTTTTGTATGACACTGTTTTAGCCACGACCTTTTGTGGCAGCTGGTGGCCTAGTGGTTAGGGAGTTGCAATCAGAGGGTTGTGGGTTTGAATCCCAACGCTGCTAGTGTTACTGAGGTACCTCTGAGCAAGGTACCGTCCCCACACACTGCTCCCCGGGCCCCACTCGTTGGTGTCAGCCCACTGCTTCGCTTGATGAATGGGTTAAATACAGAGAAAGAATTTCAGACTGTTCACACTGTGTGCTGTGCTGTGGTGTGTTCACGCCTGACTATAAGGGGCCACTTAACTTTTCTAGTGTCAATTAAATATCCATATTTTTGTGGTACTTTAATTTATTAATGTTTATATGCAGCAGTGCTAGATCACAAATATGTCCTTGTAGAGTGTAAATAAAATTTCTTGATGGTCAGTTTTTTGTGTCTCAAACTAAAAAGACAATAATAAGCTAATAATAAAAATCAAACTGTGTATGAATTGCAATAATACACTTTTTTACAGCCATGGAATATGGTAATGATATTCATACACTTTAATCAAATGCTTTTTGCACAGTTTTGTTTCCAATATTCTGGGGACATCACATTGTGAAGTTGTTGGTGTTTCCAAACCTCTTGAAGTATTGAAATGAATTTCTTTAAATAAATTAGCAGTTGAGGCAAGTGGTTCCCAACGTCTCTAGTGCTGTAGCTCCTTGTTCAGCTTAAAAAAATAATGTCCTCATAGGGTAATTTAAATGGCAGAGATAACAAGCTGACTGCGTATGCATTACATCATAAAAACAACATGTAGGCCAGCTATGTGCGTAACACCTGTCTTTAAAGGGGACATATGCAAAACTCACTTTAAAAAAAAAAAAGTTATAATAGGTTTATGGGCTGCAAAACATG
>JBBPCY010072436.1:0-11036 GCA_037974405.1 Brachyalestes nurse
TGTTTAAACCCTTTACAATGAAGATCTGTAAAGTTATTTGGATTTTTATTGTTGAAATACACAGTCCTGAAAAAGGGGCGTTTCTTTTTTTGCTGAGTGTATATATATATATATATATATTAGGGCATTAACGACAGATTTTTTCAAGTCGACTAGCGGAGGAACACGGGTGTACAACATTGACCAATTTTATTAAAAGTTCTCTGTAACATTAACAGTCAACCTTGAATTTTCTGGTAAATTTAAGTGTCCGTCTGAGTGGGAACAGTTTAATCTGCGGCAGGATGACTCTCTGCAGTGTTAGCATTAGCCTTGTTAGCTAGCGTTAGCACGTTAGCTAGCGGTGCCATGTCAGATGGCCGTGAGATAAACGGTCACGTAAGATAAACCATCAAATCCTTTCACAATAAAGACATAACTTTGCCTGAATTAAATAATATACAGCCATTAATAAGCACTAATATACTAATAATATACAGCCATTTTTGCACTTTCAGACCCCTCTATTTATTGGTGTATAAATAAGAGTTTTGATTTGTATGCAAGAAGGGAGTGATTATTATAAATAAAACAGTTTGTTCAGTTCAGTGGTGTTGTAATCATTGTGTCAAAAACAAGTATAATAGTGAATAAATATCGGTTTTGAATATCGGTTGTCGGGCACATAAACATGCAAATAATTGGTATCAGTATCAGTAATAAAAAATCAATATCGGTCGATCACTATATATAATGCACCCAAGTGTGGGCCTGATTAAGGATTAATACACATGAGCAAGAGAAATCCTGTGTCCAGAAGTCGTGATAGTTTCGACTGGTTTCGAGTGGAGGCTAATGATCTTTGCTCTTTGATCACGTCTCGGTGCAGGTGCTCCCCGAGTGAAAGCAGTGTGCAGCTCCTTTAGCAGGGAGGTTAATCTAGCTGTCATGTCAGCTCATGCTTCAGGACACCCAGAGCCGCTCTCACATCACTACCTTCTCCATGCAAAGTACAGACGTCTCCACGCTTAAATGGAAACACTGGTTCTTACAAGAGGCAAACGTCTTAATTACACCTGTGCAGTTGAGCACAACATAATCTACATGTGTGTTTAGACTGTTAGACAGTTTAACCTGACCAGTTTCCTGCTTTTTATTCGATAAGCTACTCAGTGAACAACGTATGAATCATTCAAGCAGAACAAATCCTCTAACTTAAGTCCTGAACCGGTGAAGAAACAGGAGCAGATGATTCCAGATGATCAGGCGGTGATCAGTATACTGGTGGTGCTGAATGCTGAGTGGTTGGAACTCCTTTATCTAGGCTCCTGGTATCTTTAGGCACTTTGCAGCCTGTCACAGTGAAAAAACTGTTTCCATTTATTTTACATAATCTAATCAGTATGCTAAAGATAAGACATAAGATATTTTTGCAGCAAAAACGTAATTCAAAGCAAAACGTAAAGAAATGAGGGGTGGCTCAAGATGTTTACACAATAATGTATGATTTCCTTTTTTATTTATAACAAAATAAAATATTGTGGCCTCTGGTAATGAGAATGGACAAGTCTTTGTTGTTAAAGAGAGATTAATGCTTATGAATCGTAATTTAATTTGAGATATTTACATAGTTTTGAGGTTTTGTGGTGCCGCTGGATCTAAAGCGCCGATGTTATGAGCATGAAGTAGAACCGGAGTGGTGAAATAACACTTCATCCATTATCATAATGCCGTTTAACAGAAACAGCATCACGGCAGGGTAAAGATTGTTTGGCGTTTTTGTAAGCCGTTAATCTAGATTAACGCCATTATACATACTGCTCATAAATAAGCAGACTCATTAGTCCCCCAGCGCCCCCACAATCCTGCGGCTGTAATTGGTTCACTCTGCTTTCTGGTTGAATGGGCTGAGGTGGGGGTGGGATGGGGTGCTAAATCTGCAGCAGTTTCCCAAGTGAAAGCTCATAGTGCTCTCACAGGACGGACTGGAGCACTGCTAGGAAAACTGCTAATGTGTTTTTAACAGGACAGATTAATTGGAATATTCCACCACTTCCGGAATGTTATAAGGCCCCACAGCTAAATAGGTCCCTCGTTGCATCAGACTCATTGCCACCACCAAACTAAAAGTATTTTGAGAAAAGGGGCTTTTAATATTCGGCTGATTCTAAAATGAAATAGAAAGCCATAGCAGTCAATTCACAATTCACAATGTTTTGTTGTATTCTTTGTTGTGTTATTGTGATATTTTCTCATGTTATTTGTCTCTCCTTTATATTTCTTTATAATAAATTATCTTTATAATTCTTTATAATCTTTTGTAAAGTGACCTTCAGTATTTAGAAAAGCGCTATGTAAACTGAAAGTATTATTATAATACTTTCAATAAGAATCTTACTTCTCTGGGTGTTCATTCAAAGTATCGTGGTTGAGTTGAAGATCTCCATCTCATCATCTACCCACTGGAGTCCCCCAAGGCTCAGTACTTGGGCCCCTACTCTTTGCAGTTTACACCATCTCCTTGGGCTCGATTATCCACTCTCATGGCTTCTCTTATCACTGCTATGCTGATGATACACAGCTGTACCTGTCCTTCCCACCAAATGATGACACTGTCTCAACACAGCTTGTCTATCAGCCAGATCCACATGGATGAAGGATCACCTCCTATTGCTAAACCTTGCCAAAACGGAACTACTGGTTATCCCAGGCAAATCTATCCATCAAAATATTAATATAAAAGTTGCCTATTCACTCCTCACCCCCTTGGAGACCTGGGTGTCATGATTGATGACCAGCTATTGCATTTGTCTCTGTCATATCGCTTCGCCTTATAGAACATCAGGAAAATCAGGCCATACCTGTCTCAGTATGCACTCAACTCTCGTCTCTATTACTGCAATGCCCTCCTAGTGGGTCTTCCAGGTTGCATGGTGAGACCCTTACAGCTGGTTCAGAACGCAGCAGCTCGCCTGGTTTTTACCAACACAAAAGGTCACATGTCAACACTTGCTTACAGCGTGACATCTGGATCAGCACCCAGCTACCTTAACCCTACCATTCAGTCTTATGTTCCTACTCACTCCCTCCGCTCCTCCAAGGGACAGTGTCTGGCTCTGCCATCCCGACACAAAAGGCAAACCCAGTCCAGACTCTTCATATTTATGGTTCCCCACTGGAGGAATGAGCTGCCTAAATGGACCAGAGCAGCAGAATCCCTCTCTAACTTCAAAAACCTGAAGACTCATCTGTTCAGAAAGCATCTCGTACTCCTACATAAAGATTTTAGCACTTAATACTCTCCACTGGTTCTCACACTGTCCTGACTTGAGTGATCCCTTGAGTTTATCCTTTGAATAAAAGCGTCTACCAGATTAATGTAATGTAATGTAACAATTATAGAAGTGATACCGCAAGACAACGCAAGGCACGTTTGTTTGTAAAGCACTTTGTCCTACACAGGGATAATACTCTGTGCTTTACAGAGATAAAATGAGCATGAAAAGAAAGCAATAAATGTAATCAAGAAAGTATTATATAATAAAGGTAGGATTTAAGATTAAGTTGAACAAATAAAAAAAGCAATACAAAAGAATACAGATTCAAGTGCAGGATGGATGTTTGTGTAGATTTTGCTGGTAACTAAAAGCAGAGGAAAACAGGGCAGTTCTGATGTCCATAGGATGCATAGTGACAATGTCATTAAATCCTGATTTGATTCTGATCTTGGCACCACTAGCTGACCAGTTCCAGCTGACCTTTGAGGCTGATAGGATTGTTTATCAGACATGAACAATTAGCAACACTTTGTGCTCGATTCTGCATCTGATTGGAAGCCAATTGTTAGAACTCTTGCAGCAGTATTTTGAATAAGCTCTAGCTGTCCAATGAGATGTTAGAATGCTGATTTAGTTATAGTTTTAATGGGATCACTGAAATTAAGATTCCCATCCATCAGAACAGCAAGGTTGTTGGCCTTGGTTTTACTTTTTCTGATCTTTCTTCTTTGTTCCCGAACAGAACATTCTCTGTCTTCTCTTTATTTAACTGAAGGAAACATTTTCAGCATCCAGCCATATACTTTCTCTATCATTTCAGACCTAACAAAATAACAAAAGTGGTAATAAAAAGCAAAATATTGTTATTAAACCAGAAGAAAGCTGTAAAGACTTAAAGCCATATGTAATAGTAGGCTATAATGGTGTAATATTGCTTTATTAAATTGTATTATTTTTATAACATTATATTTGAATGAAATTATACATGTGTATAATGAGAGAGAGAGAGAGAGAGAGAGCGAGAGAGAGAGTGCTTTACAGGCCATATGAAGAACAGGTATTCATGCATTCACTCAGAAACACCACAGAGCAGAGCAAGTGAGCAAGTGAGTGGTGGAGGGAAAGATGTATCCACCAGGTTAGGCTCGGATATGTGGGACTTCAGGAAAAACATGTCATTGAGTGCCACACTGTCTCACACACACACACACACACATTTGTCCCTGTAGGCATCAGAAGGAGCAGAGTGAGAGGGGAGGAGTGATGGAGATGGGGAAACAGGCCAGATGTGGCTCTGCAGACAGCTGGAGAGGTGTGTGTGTGTGTGTGTGTGTGTGTGCGCGCGCACGTCATCATGTCCATAATCGTGTTTGTCAGGGCTGTGTGTATGTGCGTGTGTACCTCTCTCTCTCTCTCTCTCTCTCTCTCTCTCACTCTCTCAACCCCTGAACTCTTTAGGATGTTCCTCAAACCGTTCCAGGAATCCAGGAGAGCTGTTCTTCAAGGCTACATTAAAAATATAAGAAAGTCTGGATCTTTAGAAGCTAAATATGAAGAAATGAGTGTCCTCACTGTAACCAGATCAGTAACAGGGCAAGGAGTGGTCATATACGTAGAACATAAACCCAACACAATTAGAATGAATAGGGAATATAAAATGCAAGAAAAATGTAGAATACAGGCCCTTTAATGCTGTATGAATTTGTTTCTGATGGATCGTCTGTGACCTCAGCAGCGTTATGATATTTTATTAAATTAGTCTTTATAAGGTTGTGTCCTCGAATCCCCTTTACATCTGTGACTGTGGCACCTCTTATAGAGCTGGAGCTTCTCTCAAAGAGCCTGATGGGAGGTATGGGAGAAGCAGGACATACACACACACACACACACACACATTCATACTTGTCAAAGATCCATGTCATCACCAACAGCAACAGGTTTGCACTCTGTAATAAACACAGACAGTTGTTCGTAATACACAAACACACACACATATACGCCAACATATACACACTCACAGACATTCACACTAACATACACACACACACTTGTCAAAGGCTAAAAACACACACACATACACCAACAGATAGACACTCACACATACACAAACGCTCATACGTGTCAAAGGTCCAAGACATCACCAACAGCAACAGACAGTTCTTCCTAATACACAAACACACACACAGACACACCGCTCTTCCTTTTTCTTAGTACACAAACACACACACACTCACAAGCTTCAAAGCCTCAACTGGGTTGTAGCACACACACACACGCACACACACACAAGCAATCCAAAAGTGCCACACTAAGCTTTCATTTATCCTTTGAAGAGTATCTGGTGTCACACAAATATGGGTCTCTCTCTCTCTCTCTCTCTCTTTCTCTCTCTCTTTCTCTCTCTCTTTCTCTCTCTCTCTCTCACACACACACACACACACTGACTTGAAGCCACAATGAGCTTTGATTTATCTTTCCAAGTGGATGGCTGCTGAGTCCACTACCCAAATTTTTTTATTTTAGACACATTGTGTAAGCAGGTTTGTTGACTTGGATATAATCTACAAAATAAAAGTCTCTAAAACACTCAGACACATGGAGAAGCATAGATCACGGAATATGAAGCTCAAACACACAAACACACACACACACCAGTCTGAAGCTGTGGTCTGTCCTTGTAAGAGTGTGGGGTCGGGTCCTGGTGTTCCAGTGGAGACAGAGAGGAAGATAATGTATGTGTGTGTGTGTGTGTGTGTGTGTGAGAAAGATAATGTGTGTGAGTGTGTATCAGCAAGGGTCAAACAGTGCAATTAACCCCCCCTCCCTCCACTCGTTCAGGGAGCTTTGCTAATTAAGGATTCAAGGGTAGATTTGACAGGGTGGTAGACAGAACACAGCAGCCTTTTACCTTTCAATCTCTCTCTTTCTCTCTCTGTCGCACCCTGTCTGTCTCATTCTCTCTCTTTCTCCCTGTCTCTCATTCTCTCTCTTCCTCCCTATCTCTCTCTTTCTCTCTGTCTCTCTGTCTCTCATTCTCTCTCTTCCTCCCTATCTCCTGCTCTCTGTCTCGTTCTCTCCTTCTTCTCTATCTCCTCGTCTTTTCATTGCTTTCTGTCTTTTATTCTCTTCTCTGTTCTTTTTTGTTTCTCTCACACTCTCATTCTTTCTCTGTATTTCTCTCCTCTGTTGTTTTCTGTTTCATTCTTTCTCACTCTCTCTCCTCTTTCTCTCTCTCCTCTTTCTCTCTCCTCTCTCTTTCCTGTCTCTCTCTCGCTCTCTCTCCCTCCCTCTCTCTCTCTCTCTCTCTCTCTCTCCTCTTTCTCTCTCTCCCCTCTTTCTCCTCTTTCTCTCTCTTCTCTCTCTCCCTCTCTTACTCTCTCTCTTTCCTCTTTCTCTCACCTCTCTCTTTCTCTTCTCTCTCTCCCGCTCTCTCGCTCTTCTCTCTCTCCCTCTCTCCTGTCTCTCTCTCTGTCTCTCGGTAGTGGAATATGTAATTCTCTTCAGACGTCTAGACGTCTGGTTCCATTCACCACCACTGTGAACTGTTCTGACCTTCTCTATAAGCGAGGGTTTCTGCTGCTGAACAGATTTCTCTCTAACTTCATCATGAGCTCAGAATTCATCTTCATCTACTAAAATCAGCAAAAACTGAATTCACTGATCAAGTGTCCAGGAGTTTTACAGGGAGGTTCCAGTGTCTGGATATCAGTGCTGCATGATTCCTGTCTGAGAAGCATCTGATTTTAGCAGGATCCATTCTCTCAGATGTCAGAATGCGTCCTCTGCCTGTTTACAGGTTTCTCTATGCGGACTGGCAGGTTTTGCATCCAGAGATTTGGAATCAAAGCCAGGAATTTCCTCAAGGTGTAATTAGAAGGTGCTTTGATATGTCAGGGTGAAGACGCTCCTCTGTGACTGAGCTGCACAAGTCAGTGGATCTTTTTCACTATTCCGTACTTGTTGAAAAGTTGATTTTAACAGTATTTACTGTTGTTTTTTGTTGTTGGTGTCGTTCTTTTTCATGGCTTGATGGAGGCCAAGCATCAGTTAGCAGGCTAGTCTTTTATTACTTGCTACTCTTATTATTGCTAGTTTTTTCACAGCAGAAGCCTGGCCTGTGTGTTTGCATCTCTCTTCATCAGGAAGGTGCAGTAGAAAACTGTTGACAGTTAATATATGCTGCATCATAAAGGATCTGAATCACAGATCATAAATGACGGAATCAGTGATCAGATTACAACCGCTCCAAAAACCCAAAGAGAAATCCAACAAGGAAGATCTGTGCGGTTTTGTCTCATCAAAAATTACTAAACTAATTCACTGAGCCCATATTCATCTATTTACTTCTATTTCATTTTTTCCTTTGTTAGTTTTGTATAATTCATAATTCATTTTCCAACATGTTTATCCCATGGATGCTGGAAGCATTTTTAATATGGGGTGACCCAGGGCTCTATGTCTCAACTTTTTGCGGGGGACAGACGAAATTAATGAATGACGAATGAAAATTTATATATGGGTTAATGGTATATGTCATAATAGTTCCGGTGCCCATGATTTACCCCTTAGAATAAATACTCCAGTCTCTTTTAATAAAAACTGTAAATGTATTTGTTAGCAAAGAATACTGAGTGTCATTTCAGTCCACATTAAATGAGTAGCATGTAAATGTAGAAAACGACAGCGTTTGGCCGAAACTGGTCGTGTATTTCTAGCCACAGCTAAGTCTAAAAGTTGCACATTTTCCAAGCATCTGTTGGTCCCAGCCTGCCCATATCTAGAGTGGCTTCCTCTTCACCAGCCCAGCCTCACAGAATCACCGCGCCCTCATTCAGCGCTCGGTCAGGAGCCCTTACCGAGCAGTGCTGTCTGAGTGGCTCTTTTCCATTATGTTCCTCTCTTGTCGACTGCGGCGGGCGGGAAACAGAGAGCTGTGACCCCGCATCAGAGAGCCCTCCGGTTACTGAGAATACAGTGTGAGTCACCGAGGCAATTCAGGCTCTTTTCACACACATCGAGGCCAACAGACCTGGCCAGCCAACAGCCCCCCCATAAAGTCCTTATGATAGCCTTATGTGTGCCTGACTGTGGGGGGGTGGGTCTCCAGGGCCCTGTTATTGGATGGCTAATGAAGGGGAAGAAGGCTTGAAGACCAGGAGAATTCACACAGGTGTTAAAGCAGTGAGAGTTCGGTAAAAATCTTGTTTGTACCTCTCCCCTCACGTAGCCAGTCAGACAGGACGTCCTTTGTGTCTGAAATCTGAATAGTTTTGAGCTGTGAGGTGAATGTAATGCAATGCAATGCAGTCTCATGTGCAGCAACTAGCGAACAATGGAACGAAGATGCATGAGAAAATGTGAAGTTTGATTGAATAGTTGCTATCAAAAGCAAACATTGGTTTTCTGGGCAAAAAAAAGTTTGTGTTTAAAAACGTTGTTTGCACCGTGGATCCGCAAGTGTGTAACTGTCCAGGTTACATTCGCATCAGATACCAAACATATCTTGGCTGATTGACTACAGATACCTTTGTAAATTATGTTTTTGCACTGAATTTTCACTTTAAGGTCAAACCTTTTGATTCCACAAAGCTGTGAAGGCCACTAAAGAGTGAAAGTAAGTGCTGAAGTGCTCTCCGATATCCGATCGAGACTTCAGTAACAGTGTGGATTTACTCATCATTCAGTCTCCTATTAATTCGGGCCTTAAGGAGGCGCTGCAGTGATCAGAGGATCGATGGGGAGGGCCGGCGCGGCCTGCTGACAAGTAGAAGCTCATGTCGATACGGAGGATGAGCGAGGGATACCGAGCTCTGGGTGAGAGACCTGCAGTCTGTGATTCTGGTGGGACTAGCTAGGTGCTTTGGAACATCATTGTTCATCTGTAACTCCTAATTAACGCTTAGAAGCTGCTGGCCATCACCAGCGCTAACAAGAGCATGATGTAATACACTGCCAACTTCTCTCTCTCGCAGCA
Organism: Brachyalestes nurse; assembly: GCA_037974405.1. NCBI lineage: Eukaryota > Metazoa > Chordata > Actinopteri > Characiformes > Alestidae > Brachyalestes > Brachyalestes nurse. Next base: position 9,232 of record JBBPCY010072436.1, read on the forward strand.
CTTTGATTGAAATTTAATTTATTAAACCTTATTGTCACGTGTGAACACACCACAGCACAATGTGAAATTCTTTTCTCTGCATTTTTTACCCATTCACCAAGTGAAGCAGTGGGCTGCCCCCAACGAGGGGCACCAGGGAGCAGTGTGTGGGGACACTAGCAGTTGGGATTCGAACCCACAACCTTCTGATTGCAGGGCAAACGCCCTAACCACTAAGTGATATTTTATGTTGATTTTATAAAAGACTTTGTTTTTTTCCAGCAAAAAAAATAAATAATTGTAGAGAAATGTACCGACTTGGAGGTAAGTGGAGGTAAATATAGCCAGGCGTCTCCAGCACAAATCGTTTTGTTCACTGTTGACCCCCAGTGAAGCTCCATGTGTTTATATGGAATGTTGATGATGGTAACACTGCAAATCATTGCAAAAAATAAGTAAAATATAAAGAGAACAAGAAAAGAGGTACTAGAATCAGCAAATGACCTGCGGAAATAGTGAGAAAATTCACTCATTAAGCTTTCTTAAAACAAGTAAAAAAACATGTAAAACTAGATTAATCTTAGTCAGTTGTACTTAAATACTGAAATAAAATAAAAATCTGTTATAAAATTTGATCTGTTATAAGACCTGTTATTTCTTTTCGAGATTTTTGCAGTGGAATTAGTGTCAAATCTGAACCAAATCAGTTTTCTTTGGGGACTATTTTGCCTCACGACCCCTTGCATGTATCCCTACACCATGAGCTATTTTCCTCACGACCCCTTGCATGTATCCCTCCACCATGAATGGGTTTAGTTTAAAAACCAAAAGCTTCTCAAAACTCTGGTAGAACAACGTCTCCATAACCATTTCACGGAACAGATTTGTGTGAGGTAGGTTTTAGAGGCAGACGTCTGGTTCCATTCACCACCACTGAGAACTATTTGGAGAGTTTCTCTGCAACTAAACATTTCCCACCAAACCATTCGTATCTTGTTGACTTGTAGTGCAGAAATTCAGTGGAATTCTCTCTTGAATCTTATTTCTTTTCAAGTATTCAGCTTGTAAAGAAGGTGGTAGTAGGAACCGCTGGTTCTCAAGCCAGTTCTGAGGACAGAGAACCGAGGACTGGGTTGGGAACCAGTGTTCTTGATATCCAGGAATCAGAATCAGAAAACTTTTTGCTTAATACAAATGTTTTGTTGAGAAATGGCTGCTCTCTGTTCCATGTCTGGATCTGCTTGTTGGTTTGGTGAATATCAGGTTTTACATTTTTCAGTTCTTTCCCAGTTTTGAACTAGTTCTGGAAGAAATTGTACCTCTAGAAGCGGGACACAAAGACACAAGGCCTGGAAATGTTACTAGATCTTATACATTAATAGGAAGCACATAACAGCTCTTTCTGTTATTTCTTTTCAAGATTTTCTAGCTTGGTAAGATTTTTTTTTGCAGTGAAAATAGTGGAAAATTATTTTTCCTTTGGAAACTATTTTGCCTTATGACGTCCTGCATGTATCCCTCCACCATGAATGGGTTTAGTTTTAGGACCAAAATCTTCTCAAAACTCTGCCAAATCAACATACACATTTTTAAATGTCCATTTCTCCTAATTTCCAAATAGAAATATTGTTCTTTAAATCATCATTTTAAAGCAAAACTTCAGAATAAGAGAAATGATGCAGTGTTTATAGAACTTGAATAATTCAACTGAAAACAAATCTCTTGTTCGCTCTTAAACTAAATGGCAACAATTACCTTTGACAAACTTCTAGTAGTGTTTTACCATCCAACTGGTCTCATTGTGAGAGGAGAGTGTTGATTACAGC
>JBBPCY010072437.1:0-11035 GCA_037974405.1 Brachyalestes nurse
AAGATAATGACCCTAAACATGTGGCCAAATCTACACAGAAATGGTTCACCAGACACAGAATCAAGCTCCTCCCATGGTCATCTCAGTCCCCAGACCTCAACCCCATTGAAAACCTCCGGAGTGAGCTGAAGAGGAGTGTGCAGAGGAGAGGACCCAGGTCGCTGGATGATTTAGAGAGATTGTGAATGGTCGAAGATCCCTTTTTCTGTATTCTCCCATCTTGTGAAACATTATGGGAGAAGATTAGGTACTGTTCTGTTGGTAAAAGGGGGTTGTACCAAGTATTTACATCAGGGGTGCTAAAAATTGTGGCACACATGATTTAATGTAAAAGAATTATTTCTTAATGTGGAATTTTTCCCACTGAATAGGCACTTGAATTAAAAAAGATTTTCCTCTTTTTTTTCATTGTGGTCCTATATTATTTAGAACAAAACTGAATTTATTAGAAGCTAAGAACACCTCTTAACCAGGGGTGCCAATAATTATGGAGGGCAGTGTATGTGTGTGTGTTTGTGTGTGTGTGTGTGGTTTGCCTGAGACTTTAGGAAATTGTTTTGTCTGAAGTCCATCCAATCATTTGAATGTCTGTCGTAGACAGAGAATCATTCTAACCTTAAAGTTTAGTCAACATCAACCAAAATGTGCTGTACAAAAGTTCAAATCGCTCAGGAACTGTGTGGTTTTCCATCAAACAGCTGAAAAGAAAACATCCTGGTGGAGATTCTGAAGCAGCAAAGCAAATAACAGCTTTCTCTCCACGCTGGTCTTCTAACGAACCCAAATATACAGAAATAGTGATTTATCATATCATAAGTTAAAGTTACCTTTTAAACTGCACTAAACCTCAGTTTAATATTTTTAACATTTGCCTCCTTTTGAGCCTGTAGAGGCCTATAGGTTATATTAGGCATCCCTATTTTCGTGCAGTGGAATTGGAAGGAATATAAATGCATATTCTGAATCTACGTGTGGCACTGATGAATTTTACACAGAAAAAGGCTGGGGAAAGTTCTTTGACTACAATATAAAAAAAGGTTGGCTGCACCGCTTGACAGAGTGGTTAGCGTCCTGTCACCCAAACAAACTGGGCCTAATCTTCTCTTATTCATTCTCATCATGCATGACAATCACAGCTCTCCAGGGCTCTTTCCTGTCGAGCCCTCGCCATTACGGCGCGCCACTGACTGCAAAGGGCCAATTCTCAATTTCACATCAAACCTCATTCTCACCCTGCGTTCCTTTTTAACTGCGTGCAGAGGTCTCTGAAATTGGATTTAAGCCTACAGAAAAGATCAAACAGGGCATGTAATATCCGAATATGCAAGGTAGCAGTAGAATGGAACTTCATGGTATTTCATCATCAGCACTTTCAGAGATGTTAAGACACTTGTAGTGTAGTATCAGGACAGAGCCATCACTCTGCACGGTGACCTCATAAATAAACTTTTTACAGATGTAGGAGCACTACTCAATACTTAACACAGAGAAAATGTTTTTTAAAGTCTTCGCTAGTATCAAATAAAGTAACATGTGTGGGGACGGGTCCCTTGCTCAAAGGTACCTCAGTGGCGCCACTGGCAGTCCTGGGATTAAAACCCACAACTTTCCAATATACTTGCAACATGGATTTGACCATCCATTCATTCAGTGGCCAGCACTCTATCGTTACATCACTAAGGGGCTGGTACAAAGGTGTATTTAAGCCTATGATCTTGCCTCTCGTGGCATGGAGCACTAACCAGTAGACAAAATGGCTAATTACATTGGAATGACATTGAAATTACATTGAAATTGCAATGAAATTCAACTTTTAATGAAAGTATTACAGCATAAATAGAGATACCGCATTTTCAATGCAAGTAATTACTGCACTGTAAGTGCACAGAAATTTCATTTTACATTTATGCATGTAAATTTAAGCAAAAATGTAAATGAATGGCAGGTGATCTTATCTGGAGTGTCAGTTGAACCATGTTACAGATGGTGAAGGTCCCATTAGGAGTTGCTTGAGGGCTCTTATTGATGAAGTGTGGTGTGATTGCCCAGATTGGGATCAAACTCAGTCTGCTGTGTGAAAGCAAAGTGGTTTTACCCTCCATGCTACACCAAGGACGTGACAGCATTACAGTGTAATAATTTAACAATTACCAGGATCCATTATTACAGTCTAATTACAACAACTCAGTTTTCAACTTAAGCACTATTCAATTTTAAAGAAAAGCATCAGTAATTCAGGTTAATAATTTTATTTTAAATAGGAGTACCAGATTTATAGCATGATATAAAATTTCTTTTTTGAAGGAAGCAACAGTATTACAGAGCAATAAAAATTAAATATTCAAGGGCAGCACCAGTCTTACATCATAATTCCAACTAGAGAATCGCCAGTATTACAGTGTAATAATTCAATTTTAAATGGATGCATCAGTATAACATCATCACAATATGATTCTGTTTTAAAGGGAAGCACCAGAATTACATCATAATAATTCAATTTTCAAAGGAAGTAGCAGTATTACATCGTTATAACAGATATCCATTTCAAGGGAAGCACCAGTAATACACTGTAATAACATAAATCTGTTTTCAAGGAAAGTGCCAGTATTACCTCAAAATAACATATTTCCATTTTCAAGGGAAGCGGCAGTAGAACATCATCATAACAATTCCATTTTCGAGGGAAGAACCAGTATTACATCCATGGGCATATTCCCGGGTGGGACGGAGGAGACATAACCCCCCCCCAAAAAATAAAAAATTTAAAAATATCGCACTCTCTATTGTGAAAAATATATGTATGTATTGTGTAAGTAGAAAAAAACAAATGCAAAAAATGCATTTAGAAACAATTGAGTTCCCCCTCCCCTTCCTCACATTGGTTTGGCCCACTTCCTGCTTTCCCAGTTCATCTCACCTACTCTACACACATGAGTCAGGTGTGTGGCTGCGGCTCAATTAATGTTGAACTCCAGTAAGTAGGGTATTTTATTCACTTAAAGCGATAAAGCGATTCTCTTTAATGTAGTTGATTCAGACTCATTCATAAATTAGTTGCGGCAAAAATGCTGATTACCAATGTAATTTTCCATGAATCTGCTATATTAGCGATAAAAAATATTACTTATCTGGTTAACGTTAGCTTGTTTACAATAGCTTGTTGCATAGTGCACTGTAACTTATGGGGGTTTTCCACTGATTGGTACCAGCTCGGTTTGGTTCAGTTTGGTTCTACTCTGTTTCGGACCTACAGTTTTCCACTACAACTGGTTGCTATAGCGTCCAAACATTCTGAGAAGCAGCACGAGCGGAGCGTGCTAATCTGAGGTAAACAACCTGGCATCATTACAATCATCAGCATGGATGAAATAAAAGGGATTTTATTTCTTATCCTTGGTTTGCGGCTGTTTGAAATGTGCTGACCTCTTCATTTGACCAAGGTACAGCCTTCGGTTCTGCCATAATTAATACGTTTCCCGATGCACTCACTCAAAAGGTAAACTACCTGGCATCATTACAATCAGAGGGATGAAATCAGAGGGATGTTATTTATTATCCTTGGTTTGTGCCTGGTTGTTTCATAATTTAAGTTTCCCGATGCACTCACTGTCAAAAAGCTCAGGCAGAGAAAGTTGTATTCTGAGGTAAATGCCAGGCATGTCTGGGTTCAGTCAACAACACTGATGTAACAATAGCAACCACCAATCAGTAACCTCCAGTATGTACAGTTTGACTGTATTATTTGTGTCCCCTTCAAAAATTGCTCATGAGAAATTGTATATTTATTGCCCCCCCCCCAGTTTTAATGAAATATATTTAATGATTACATCAAAATAATAAATATACGTTTTCAAGGGAAGCACCAGTATTACATTGCAATAACATGAGCCGATTTTTATGGAAGCACCAGTATTACATCATAAACGCAGAAATCATTTTCAAGGGAAGTGTCAATGTAACATCATAATTTCATTTTCAAGGTAAGTGCCAAGTTTAAATTACATAAATCCGGTATTATTACAGTGCCAGTATTAATCTGTAATAACAATTCAATTTTTAAGGGAAGCGGCAGCATTACACTATACAGTTACAAAGAAATCATTTTTAACAGAAGTATCAGTATTACAGTGCAATTACAAAGAAATTGTTTTCATGGGAAGTACCATTCTGGCAGGTCAGAGAAAACTAACAGGTTTTTAGCCCAAATCTGACTGAGTGAAGCGGACCCAGTCAAACCGGTCTCATAAGTGATATGCAAATATGGCATTTAAGAAATGAAACCAAATGAAAAAGCCACACAAATTAAATTTGCCTTATCAATCAATAAACAAATACATGTATTCTACACATGATAAATACCAGATATTACTGAACTGGATGCTGGGATGGACCAAGAATGTAGACTGTCTGGGGGACCCACAGGTCTGGGTTTGGAAAGGGGGGCATTTAAAAGCTGTTGGACCAGTGAAAGATTCACATAATCCAACACTATATAATCCAACATTTAGAGCATATGACCTGAATTCTGCAGTGGTGAGAAAGCATGTCCAGTAGCAGCAGGTTGGGGATACTGTTATTACCTTGGAATTACTTTACAAAGGTATTGTTTATATTCCAGAATAAACCATTAGGAGTCCTTTGGGTGACCACGTGCACTGAGGGACTAATTACCAACAGCCAGAAACAATGAAAGACAGGTAGATTATTCCACAGAGAGAGCAGTCATCCTCTGAAAAACACACACACACCCCAAATATACCCATGCATGCATGCACACACACACACACACACACACACACGCACACACACACACACTCACACAAATCAATACACAGGTGACTTTTAGAAAATTCTCCACCATGTTACACCGTTTCCTAAGAAATAAATGTGGCACAAACTGTCCTGGACCATACTCCCACTTTAATCAGGCCATACGTTTCCAACTGATTTAATACTCATGAAATTGGAGCCTTTTGAGGATGCCGTGGATCCGAGAGTCGGCACGAGGCACGAGAGAGAGAGTTGGGGGTGGGGGGGTAGGCCAAGAGGGATTTGGTCAAATTTAATTCAGTCTCTCTGAACGGGCGAACGAAATGCAATAGAGTAATTCTGCTACACCTGATTAGGTAAGGGAGCATTCGGATTACACTGGCAGAGCAGAATTATTTTTCTTTCTTTTCTTTTTTTAAGAAGACTGTCGGGGAGGTCAGTGAAGTTGAGCCTCTTAATGACTTCCTGTGGAAGAGAAGCACAACATGAAAATAGTCATGGGTACCCACGGCAAGCCCACCAGGAGCACACTGTGGGCATGGAGGGTTGTAATGGGTGAGAGGAGGGGTGAGTGGACTGACCACCAGGTGCACTGGGAGACAACTACATGTGTTTATATTTGCCTTATTTGCTTATTTAACACATGAAATCACTTTCATTTAGATTTAGAATCTAGGGGTGGGTATGGCTTAAATAAGGAAATGAGTGAAGGCTGGAAAACAAATGAAACTAAATGAGTTGTTTTGCTACTGGATCTGGATGCTTTTGGAAATGTCCAATTTCAGCACCATGCCGCTGTCCACAGTCCTTCTGAGTATATGGCTAAATGCAGCCCCAATATAGAATCAACAGCCCTCCTGGAGTCCTGCTGGAGGCAGGCCGTTCATCAATGAGCCAGTCAGCCTCGGGATTCCGTGTCTACGTCCGATGCCGTGCGAGAAAAATGATACTGGCTTGATGACAGTACATGCTGAATGTCAAGCAGAATGTCCTCCGCCTGTGAAACATCAACAGTGTAGGACAGCGACATGATGGACTACAGCGCGCGTGTGTGACTAAAACATCCGCTATCTGGGTTTTTGTAGTGATGATGCTCCCTGTCCGGTCGTTTCGGTTTCATGGGCTCAAATGACAGAACTGGGACTGTAAGTAAATGCGAAGACAAGATAAGGCCAATTACCCCAACAGAGATTTGACCCAACCCCGTTATCCAATTAGCATGATATGCTCTGAGGGGTTAGTAAATAAAACCATTTGATTTGCAGTGCAGGCGCCACATTCTGACAAGGCTTTGTTAAAATGAATCTTGAAGTTTGTCTTGTATCAGAGATTACTGCTTGTTTCCAACCCAGCTTGGGTTTAAACCGCCACTGTAAAACTTTCAAAACTCTAGGAAAAGGGAGACAATTAGATTGTTCTTCTCCGCCCTAAAGTCACCCTTCTATAACCCATTTCCAATTCAGTCTTATTAAAGGTGGCGCAAGGAGACATTGAAATTCTGGACATCACTGTCCTTGCTCGTAGGGACGACAAAATGAGATTTCTCACTTCCCACACAGCCCTTACACTCTATGATTCTATCTCTATTGCCATTACTCTTTTACTCGAAGTAATTTGAGAAATTAGTGTTACATAAACGCTTCACCTCAGCAATCACGGATTCTACACAGATCTAGTCATCATTAGTGCTATGATGACAAAACATTGAGAAAAGAACAGGACTTTTGGTAAAAAGTATTAACTCTTTTAAACTAACTCTATTCTAAACCTAGGAGTTCTGTGATTTTTTATTATATATTTTTTTTTAATTTTTATATTTTGAAATCCTTGTGGTGTTCATCTGCGGGTTAGCCCCAAAAGTCTTGTATTGAGACAATAAAGCATCCATCCATCCACCTACTTCATTACCTACTACATTCAGATGAATCAGTTTGGTCCAAACCAAACTAGCAGGTGTGAAAGGTGCCCAAACCAGGTGCAGATATTCCCTATCAGGATGCTCTCAATGGTGCAGGACTAAAGGTTCCTCAGCACCCTTGGTGGCAGATGGAAGTTTCTGAGGTATCTGAGATAGAAGAGATACTGACAGGCCTTCTTCAACAGTTGATATGACAGGACCATCACATGTCCTGGGAGGTACTTAAAACTGACCACTATCTCCACTGGCCTCCTGCTGATGTGAAGGGGCTGGTAGTTCCTCACCTGCCTCATGCTGAAGTCCACAATCAGCTCCTTTGTCTTGCTGACGTTTAGGAGAAGGTTGTTCTCCAGGATCCTAATCTCCTCCAGGTAGGCCTTCTCGATGTTACCAGAGATCAGGCCCACCACAATAAAGTCATCAGCAATCTTGACAATGGAGGTGGAGTCTGAATATAATCAGACACATGTCTGTCAACAAGCCAATCAGCGTCCAGTACAGGAGAGAAAGCCCACGCAGGCATTGCTAAAAAGACATAGGTGTGTCCTGCCAAGTTCTTTCATGCACTCGCAAAAATTAGTCAAACCAAAACTAACGGGATGAAATATGTTGGATCAGACTCTCAGTTGTGAGAGAGATTTAAACAAACCTCAAGAGATTTAAGCAAAAATGTGTTACTGGCTAAATGTATAATTCAGACACATGTAACACTAAAATAAGCACATGGGGGTCTTCACTGAGCTCAAAAGATTTTAAAGTGAAGCTCTATTTTTTATCACTTATTGGGTTTCATTAGTTATTACCAAAGTAATTGGAGAGAATAAACCTTCTTGAGACCCCCAGATCTGTGCCTCTGCGAGCAATCAGTGCACTTCAAAGAGGACGGATTCACTACTTTGAAGGGGTTGTCTGGATACTTTTGGACATATTGTGTACCAATTTCATCCGTGAAAGGTCACACATACAGCCCAATGCCAGGGCCATTAACAGACTCTAAGGTAAGTTTATCTTGGTGTATGTATTTTAATATCAAAATCTGGCATTACAGAGGTGGGGTTTTTAGCACTAGTGTTAACATTAGCATTAGCTGTACTGATAGGTCTTTTGGAGGTGTAGCCCCTGTCACTCAAACCTCCTCCTTAATGAACAAGAAAATCTACAAAAATTCATGTCTAGTGGCTTAAAGATTTCCATAATTTGATTCCTGTAAACAGAAACTTTTTTATAATGCTAGAAACTGGCCAGAGAGGACCAAATACTGGCTTACAAAAGTGTGAATCATTACAGATGTTAGGAGATACCAGAAAAATCTGCACTCAAGTCTTCACAGATTTATTACCCATATTTAACAAAAAGAGCTCAAAAAGCCGACTGATTGCACCAACTGATGTCTTCCTTTTATATTCCTGTACCAACTCTACCTCCCTTCCACAGGGGGCGATGTTGATGCAATACATCATCTCCCTAAGCATGAAATAAACATCAGCACTTTCCAAACACTCTAACAGCTCATAACATGAATAGTCATTTTTAGTCCAAAAATAGCATTTAGTTCACTCAGTAAAACCATCACTGAAATCCATCTACTGGAAATGTTAATTGTGGGTTAAATTGACCTACATTCATGTTTTATCCAATCTCAGACAGTCTGTGTTGATCCTGTACAGTTTTAAATAATAAAATGCTTCAAATTTACTCCTCTGATGGCTTCTGAATGTTCCTTAGCAATACTGTGATACCCTGTTAGTGCCCCAGATGCTACCAGCTGAAAGTTTGACAGAGATAGCAACAGAATCTAAGAGATGCTTGACTTGTCAGAACATTGCACACAGTCACTTGACCTATCCAGGCCTGGGCCATTATATTGTTGCGCGAAAATCTCCTTCGGCCTAATGAGAGTCACAGTAGATGTTGGGGATTTCATTTTAAATGTTACACAGCTGCACTGGACTGTGGTGGTGTAGATTTTAGGCAAAAGTTAGGCAACAATAATACATGCTTCAGTTTAAGCTTCATTACACAAAACACACTTATTATATATCAGCAGTGTTACCTTTCACCTTCTACATGAGGAATAACTATATATTTGAGAATAATATCAGTCCAAATGCAGATACTTAGACAAAAATTGAGTGTGCTTCAGTTCCTCTAGGTTCAAGATTCTTCATTTGTCACCAACAATGTTATACATGTACAACATGTAGTGAAACATCTGTGAGTGTAAACAAACAATTACAAGTGTAAACTAGATATAAAGTGTGCAAATGTGCAGAACAGACTATGTACTGTAACGTGCAGTGCGTTGGTTGCTGTTGATGTACAGACACAAATAATAGATAGCAGGTTAGATACAGTGAGGCAGAAAGTGTAGTTAGTGTTATACTGATTGGTTTAAAGTTGTGGTAGCATGTCCTGGTTAAGAGTCTTATGGTCTTAGAAGTTCACATAAATGTCAGTAGGTTTAGGTGATATATATATATATGCAAAGCAACAGTTACTAATAATTAAGTCAATTAAGCTTAAAAACAATCATTGATGAGTGGAACCCATCCATTCATCCATTGGTCTTTCAGTCCAAATTCTGAACTCCAGTACCAGCAGTATTTATATAGGTGTGCACCTGGAAGCCTCTGGGGCAACATTTAGCTATTAAGTGCAATGGACTTACTGAATGGTCTGGAGGCCTGCATATGATGGCATTATGAACACGCACACAAAGTCTCCTTACATGTTCTACCTCAATCCTTTCAGTCACCCTAATCTTACTGCTGCACATTTTCTCCATCCACGATAAGGCCCTCCTTCTGGCCACTTCCTCTGGCCATCATGAACTACCTGTATATATTTTGGCTGTGCACTTTGTAGACCGGATTCTCCTTTTCAGCTCCGTCCAAACGCAGCAGAAGAGTTTATCTCCAGAAACGACTAAGTGGACATCTCGGAGCTGTCAAAGCTACAATGTAGAACCCTACCAACTTTCGAGGCTATAATGATGGCTGCATTACATGATACGTGCGCAGCGTATGGAGCAGCCGTTCTTTGAAAATGGGCTGGATTGACAGTTCCTTTGAAATGTCTCCTGGACTTCTTTCACTTTTAGAAGTCAGGTAGGCTGGAAGCTGGTCTTATGTGCCAATCTGAAGTCAGTCTTGGTCTTGAGATAGTTCCATGGAACTTGTGCATGCCCAGAGTCCTCAAAAGCAGTGAAGGCATAGGTGTGTAACTAACTACATATCATTTTAGGGGTGTGATGTGAGCAATTATTAGAACTGAAAGCAATTCAAGTCATTGTTCTACACAGCCCCCATCCTGCTGTTCAGCCTAATGCCTTCTACAGGCATGAACATTTACCAATCAATAAGACCATTACAATCACTCTGTGAAACACAGATCTAATGAATACATGCAGAGATGTGTGACTTGTATGAAGGTGTGTAGATGTACGATGGTGTGTATAAAGGCGCGTAGATATGCGATAGTGTGTATAAAGTTGTGCAGGTGTATGGTGGCATATGGGAAGATGTGTAGACGTACAACAGTGTGTGTGAAGGGATATAGATGTACAACGGTGTGTATAAAGGTATGTAGAAGTATGATGGTGCGTATGAAGGTGTGTAGATGTATGATGGTGTGTATAAAGGTATGTAGAGGTATGATGGTGTGTATGAAGGTGTGTAGATGTACGATGGTGTGTGTGTGAAGGTGTGTAAATGTACGATGGGTGTGTAGATGTACGATGGTGTGAATGAAGACGTGTAGATGTACGATGGTGTGTATGAAGGTGTGTAGATGTACGATGGTGTGTATGAAGACGTGTAGATGTACGATGGTGTGTATGAAGGTGTGTAGATGTACGATGGTGTGTATGAAGGTGTGTAGATGTACGATGGTGTGTAGGAAGGTGTGTAGATGTACGATGGTGTGTGTGCGGTGTGTAGACGTTTGAAGGTGTGTAGATGTACGATGGTGTGTGTGTGGTGTGTAGACAGTTGAAGGTGTGTAGATGTATGAAGGTGTGTGTGAAGATGTGTAGATGTATGATGGTGTGTGAAGGTGTGTAGATGTACGATGGTGTGTGTGGTGTGTAGACGTTTGAAGGTGTGTAGATGTACGATGGTGTGCGTGAAGGTGTGTAGATGTGTGAAGGTGTGTAGATGTACGATGGTGTGCGTGAAGGTGTGTAGATGTACGATGGTGTGCATGTGGTGTGTAGACGGTTGAAGGTGTGTAGATGTATGAAGGTGTGTGTGTAGGTGTGTAGACGTGTGAAGGTGTGTAGATGTACGATGGTGTGTGTGAAGATGTGTAGATGTACGATGGTGTGTGTGAAGGTGTGTAGATGTACGA
>JBBPCY010072438.1:0-11034 GCA_037974405.1 Brachyalestes nurse
ATATATAAAATCATGTACATGATTAATTCAAGTGTCAATAATCACCAGTGTAATTGATCTGTAATAGAAAATGACAGCATTTTAATCTAATTAGTCCATCACTAAATTGAACCAGGTGCTTTGCAAAACTGCACTCCATCATATTCAGAACTCTTTTAAAACATGAAATCCTCATGCTTAATCTATTCTAGTGCTCTTTCCCTGCCTCCTGCTTGTTTCCTTTCAATAGAGACGCTCGATCAACAGAGTAAATGAAACACAGCATGACTTAAATGTTTTATTTCCACTATGGAAATATTTTATTTCCAAGTATGCTGAAGCAGAAGTAAATGTCTTGTCACTGGGATATCCATTGAAATTTTACTTGATTATAATGTCACAGAGTAAATAAAACAATTTCTGCTCCTTCACCAGCAAAGTCATGGCCTCAGAGTCGAGCTCGGACATTTCCATGAAGTCCTCTGACCTGATCAGGAAGGAGCGACTGGATTATGGAGGTTTTGGGGAGGTCTACCTGTGCTACCACAAAACCCTGGGCCAGGTGGTGCTGAAGAAGGTCTACACAGGACCCCCTCGGAATGAGTAAGTACTGCAGTGGAGGCCTCTTTTAGGGCTGTGTTCCTCAGAGACCCTTCAGACAATAAAATTGACTGCCGTTTTTGTGCTACACTCTGAATAAATAAGATTCCTAATTGTACTACACTCTAAATAGTTAAGGCTCCTAATTCAGGGTACTGATACGACAATACAATGCTTTTTGTTAGGTTGTGGAGGTTCTTTGAACTCCTTTGAAAAAGGTCCATTCACAAAAGACTCACCAGGGAACTAAAAGTGGACATTCTGTGGTAGCACTTCACTGTTCGGTGGTTTGTTTGTGTAGCCGAGCTCCCAACAAATCTGAACCATGATGGCAGAGAGAAACATTTATTATGTGTATGAATGAATTGACAAGTAATGGATTAAAGCTGTAACAAGATGTTTGGCTTTTTAAAATAAATGTTTTTATATAAAGGCTTAAGAATGTAGAGTAACAGTTTTATTAACATCTTGTGACTGTGCAGCCTTTGGCTCTAAAACGTTTTAATCTAATGAAACCAGATCTATATTTCCCAGATGGGGCAGTCAGGTGGGGTTTGCATGGCCGGGAGCAGTCCAAAGGCGTGTATGTCAGGTGAAATTGGAGAAGTGAATTTGAATACTCACTGGTTTTTGAAGCGAGTAGGTAAAAACACCTGATGAACTGAACTGATACATCTTAGAATGTTCCGGTGACTGTAGTGTTAGAGATGTAACATGGTGGGCTTTACCACTATAGGCAAGTTGTCAAAAGTAACATTGTTGTATGGAAAAACCAGGACAATATCAGTATCCTATTGGAATCGGCCTATATTGAGATTTGACTGATGTTTAAAAACGATGTTTCCTTTTGCATTTATTACTCATTGGACGAACAGAATGTTCGATGACCCTGAAATCACTTTACTCAATTTTTACTTCATGTTTTAAGTTTAAAGAAAACCTTTGTCTAATCCAGTCAGTCCTAGTTTTGTATTGGCATTGGCAGATATATACATAAAAAAATATTGAATATTAGCATCATCCTGAAAATCCCACATTGGTGCATCCACAGTGAATACTTAATCCTTCGTTTTAAAAAGGTGCTCCCAATTGCCTTTTTCTAAAATATGTGATTGTCGGTAGTATTGATAATATTAAATAGATGTTTAAGCTCTAATCCAATCTTCTTCGTGGCTCTAAGTCACAAATTATACATTGTAAATCGTATGCATGTGTAATATTGTACAAAATTCTTTTAGCAGTCAAAATAATCTCAATAGTAATCAATTATTAATATAAAATCATAGCATTTTATCTAATTCGTCCTTCGCTAAAATAAAGCGAGTCATGACTTTTGCACGTTTCTACTGTGTGAAACTGGTGCTCTGTCTTATTTATAGATTACAAACACCTTGCATAATTGCTTCTTTCCAGCAGTCAGCAATTTTAAAGGCTCATGTGGCATTGACTTCTGTCTACATCTCTGCTTCCCTGTTTTCTTGCCACATCTGTCAGAACTGTGGTTTCTCACTGTTCCTCAAACAGATTAAAGATTAGGCTGTGCCTGGACATTCATGTGACAGGGGACTGTAACATATGTAAAAAATGCAGCATCAAACAGTTCTGCCTCGTAGACCCCAACGTTTTGATTGAAAGTCCAGTCAGAGTGCTGGGGCTTTTCATTAAAACACGGAGGATGTCAGAATGGTAGAGGTCAAGTTGAACTAGACTGAATTTCCGTGAGAAAATGCGAAGTGTGACTGCATGGTTGCTATAAAAACAGTGTTTGGCTCTTATCAAGCCATCGGTAAGGACGCCTCAACGCGTAGCTGCCTTCACAGGCGGATTCTTTTTAATTAACCCACAACAAACGGTAACAGACATCTTTTTTTTATAACTGACCTGAGCTTTAGTGTCTTAAGGTCTATGAGTCTGAAGTGTGTTTTGGTCCACGTTTGTTTCTCCACGTTTTGTCGCTTTGTGGCCTCTCTGGGACTCTCTCTCCGACACAGATTTTATATGCGACTCTACCATCCGCATCTTGACCACAAAAATAATTTTTTTAAACGATCAGTGAAGAAGAAATCACACTCACTAATGCAGTGTTATTTTATGTTTATAAAGGCAGAAGCAGTCTCTGCTGGAGGAGGGCAGTCTGATGAGGCGCCTGAACCATGAGCGCGTGGTCAAGCTGCTGGGGCTCATTCTGGAGGACGGAGATTACTCTCTGGTCATGGAGCTCATCCCTAAAGGCAACCTGCTGGCCATGCTGCAGGGGGTGAGAACACTACACATATATTGCCTGGCTAAAAGGCCACTCCTCACAACTGAAAGCACATGGCATTGCGCAATGATGTGCTTTTCGGTACCAGTCAGATGAGTCATGGAACTAGTCAGAGGAGCTGAACCAGGTGTGCTAGAAAAGCGTGTGAGGCAAAAACTTGAATACAGATATTGGGTGTACAGTAGGGCTGCATGGTACGGACAGAATATTGGTATTGTGATAAAAAAAACCCATATCATCACTTTTCAGAAATTACAAAGACTTCTTCAAGTATAATATTTTCAAATAATAGATTTTGTGATATCAAAAAGGCAAGACATTTATACATATCTTATTATTAAGCCTACAGCAGTTTAGCCCCGCCCATTCACACTTAAGTTCTAAGGGGTTTTTCATCTTTTGAGTATGTGGCAACACAGGCCAGCCAGTCAGAAAAGAGATTATATATCAGTCTTCATGGTATGTTAGCAAAAACTGTTCAAGTTAAACTGTAGTCATGTAAGACTGATAAATGATGAATTATGAATTTTTCTTTTGGTACAAACATCGTGACAGAAATGAAATGAAAAGGAGATCCTATTATGGTTTGACAGAAGTAATGAATCATTTGTCATGTGTCATGGTTTTCTGTGAACAGGGTGCCAGAAAATAAAGTTCTCCTTTATTTTGATTTGTTTTTCAAACTTTTGCCTTCACGGCGTGCACGTGTACTTCACAGACTCCAGTCCCACTCCCGTGGCAGTCAGACTTCGATTGGTTTTGTCCTTTTAGTCCAATGTTCCCCAGAACCCTCCTTGGAGCCACACATCAGCTCCAGTCACCTGAACGCCCGGTGGTCACGCCCTTTCTCAGGACAAGTCTTCTCTGCCGTTTCCAGGAAGATGAGTTTTTAGGTTTGCTTCTCCTCAAACCTCATGTACCATGAGGGTGACCCAGCACTGAGAGACTGGATCGGCCGGGCTATAAACACACACATACACATTTAACCAATCATACGACAGCACCACTCTAGAACAGACATGATTATCATCACACACAGGTGGACCTGCGGTTGGTTACCTAGCAACACAGCTGATGAGCAGGCTCCCAACCGCCACTCACACATGAGTCACTCATACCTGCCCAGGGCTGCGTGCCACCTAATATTCTGGCGACTGGCTCCGCTGAATGCACGTCCCAGTTTACCTGGACGTGACATCATGGAGTACTTTGTTGGGTACTGATATTGAACTGAACATAATTTAGTTATTTGAACGACAAAATAATTTAACTGTAGTTGGATTACATGAAGACCTTGAGTGGCACTGGAGTGGAGCTGTGTTTGGTCACCCTGTCAAAACAGTGTAATTGGGTATTGGCTCATTAGCATGTTGCACTCTTCTGTAATCACAGTCTATTAACAAAAGAAAAACATTTCAAACATTGGTTGGAAATCTGAAAAGTTGGTTCCAAAAAATATGTTTTTTTTTCAGTACAAAGGTGAAAAGGTGTTTCATAGTGATCTGAAAGTCTGTGCATATGGACATTTTGGTTTTTAGAGAATATGTTCACAGAATGATTTTAAAATGACCATAATGAACATAATTAAATGTGCCATGATAAGATAAAACACCCCTTATGTCTCTGAGGCTGAATCTTCATCATTAGCTAGAAAACAGCTGCTAAGTATTGACATCTTACAGCCATACTCTTCTTAGAATGCCCAATCTCATCTGCTCTTTGAAGCCAGGCTGGTTCAGGCCTGGTTACTACTTGGATGGGAGACATTGTCATTCCCGTTTGACTTTCCATGGTTTAGCTTTTCTTCAACTTCCCCAGTTCTGTTAAAAATTGGCCTGGGCTCATGCTATGAATGTGGGCTTTCTGCCCAGACCTCCTGCCAGACCAAACACCGGACAGTTTTCTATAAACCATTGTTGATTTATCAGACAATGTCTTAATGGCAAATTGAAATCTGGTTAATAAGAAATTCAGGAATGAGCTTGCACCAAAAATAACATCTAACCTAATGGTATCAACTAACTACATCTGAAAACAAAGAAACTGAAAGGCACAGAACTACTCCACCAGTCTCTACTGAGCCATACAGGAACAATGGGTCATAAAAACAAGTTTAAGCCAGTTTTCCTGTTGCTCAGACTCCACAAGTGTTTGACTGGCATCTTGCCATTGACACTTTTATAACAAAAATGAACTGATTTCCAGTTGAGTGGTAAGGCCTAAGTTAGCCGTGGCAATGATAGCAGCCTTAACTGATATTTGATACTACTCCGTAAATAAAAACATGGCTTCAGGCCAGCTCTGGTGATGTCAGTGTTGTAATACAACAATTATGCCTGAAAACGTCTGGTATATACTCGAGGCAGAACAGAACAATGCAGTGATGGATAAAACTAGCAGATTTGAAGACAAAATCAGTATTCAATTCAAACAATATCAATTCAAACAATATCAACAAAGTACTCCATGACAACTGATCTATTACTTCTGTCAAACCGTAATGCGATTACTTTCCTCATTACTTCCCAGAACCAGTGATCTCACTGCTCATAACTTTGGTTTAACCCACACACATCTGTACCAATGAACAATACCTGTACTGTATTTACAAAGAAAGAGCCATAAGTTAAAAGGTATGTGACTCCAAACACACAGCCAGCTATGCTTAACTAAAGCAATGAATGTCTGATCCCATTTAAAAACTCAGAAACTGCCTCACAATCAAGTGTTAATGACTAAAAAAATGTAGAGCTTGTAGACCCGTATCTGAATAATAAAATTTTGTATAATGAAAGTTTGGCCTCTTCAGAAGAGGGTGGGTCTCTCTCTTCTTCAGCATGGGGTCTTGATCCATCAGCTTCGCATTAGCAGTAATACTCTTCCACAGATTGCTTATGGAAAGTTTATGGAAAGTTGTGAAATTAACAATTGAAAGGGAGTGTATGTTAAATGCATCAAGATGCACAAGTAACTTGGTAGAATTCAGTAATCCATTCCCAAAGACTATAAAAGCCTTTCTGGACAACTGACATAATCTCTAGTCCATGGCTGCTGGTTAGTCAACTTTGAGCCCAGTAACTGGAATAAGCTTGTTGGAATTGTCTCAATAAGGTCTTTATAAGCCTTTATAAAGGTTTACGTAGGTACGTACACAGATATATTTTCAATGGATGTTATATAATTATATCATTAGTGTGCCCTGATCATATGCCATCCATTTAATAATTTTCTGAAAGTGAAAATATGTACAGGCACACAATTCTGCACAATTAGATGTACAGTAAACCTCAGAAATTTGCGGGGGTCCAAGAGGACTGTCATGTCCAAGCTCTTTTTGTTTGGTTAAGTGAACTTTTATTTTGACATGGGTGTGCACCGGGGTTTTTTTGAGAACCGAACTCATAGTTTTACGCGGAAATCCCCACAATAACGCGGAAACTGCAAATATCCTTCGCCTTTTTTGCCTTTTTATGGCAATAAATTTATTTTTTCTGGATGTTTTCACACAAGGGGAGCCCTTCACCTCGCCGCGGTGTCCCAATACTTTTGTCCCACGACCTTCTGAGTTGCATATCTCGGCGGGGAGAGCACTCAGACACTTTAAACTCCACAGTTCAGTAGATCTGCTCCAGACCTTTCCAACGAGCCCTCGTTTGTATTTTTGCCCGAGTAGATCAGGTTTTATTCTCCAACAACCGGGGGTCATGCAACCTTCCGAGTTGCATATCTCAGTGGGAAATTTAAATTAAAAGACGGGTTTACCTTGAAAAGTGGTGAATACGGGTTTACATTTGCATTTTCTTTAAGGGTATTGCATTAAACTTGGTTTAAACCAAAACACAATAATGCGGTTTTTCCACTAGGCGGGTGCTCTTGGAAGGTAAATCATGCGAAAAGCGAGGGATTACTGTATCAACATACTCCTTAACATGCTCTTATGCCAGAGAAACTTGTGTGTTAAGACTGTTCTCTTTAATGCATGCTAGGTCCAAGTTCCCTTGTCCATCAAAGGAAGGATCATTCTGGAGATCCTCGAGGGAATGGCTTATCTGACAGACAACCAGATCATTCACAAGGATCTGAAGCCGGAAAACATCTTAGTGGACGAGAATTTCCATATAAAGGTACATGTTTGTTCGACACTGAAATAGAATTTGTTTTTCCACGATTATTTAGGCCCTTTAAACTTGTGGTCAACAGCTCTCTTCTAGGTTGAGCTCCAACCTGAATCTAACAGGCTTCCCCCGTCCTTACTTAATGCGCTAGCCAATCAGGGACTTCCGAAGATCATTAGTGAGAGCAGGGATTGTGGTAGGAATTGAACTTCACAGGAAGGTAGATCTCAAGCTTCAAGGTTCAAGGTTGCTTTATTGTCATCAGCTGCTGTGTCCATGTCCATAGCATGATGGGACAATTCTTCATGGGCCACAGTGCAACATATAGTGACACTCAACAGAGTACAAGTACAGAGACAACAGACGAGAGGTAACACAATTAACTAGAACCGCAAGTGGTTATTAACGGGGTCCAAGCTACGGCCCAGTCCGCGTCTCGGGCAAAATGATAAATGGGCATGTTACAATGGCAGTGAATAATGTCAGGAAGTGGGCATGGCCATGTGGGCGGGACCATATAGATGATATGAAGGATGCATGAAGAATTTTGAGTTTACTTTACCTGGTTAACAAGATATGAGCAAAAACGTAATTAGCATTGTTAGAGCGCCACCTACAGGTGAACATGTGCCATCTTTTGCTGATGTCCAAAACTTCTTGTGTGTGGTGTGTGACCCAAGTTTGGTTATGTTACGATGTTGAGCTTTGAATATATTGGCTTCAGAGTAAAAATAGGCCAAAATCACTCCATACCTATTCATGTGTAACATCAAAACGATTGCATGAACTTAACTTTTGTAGGTTTTGCGGTTTAGCCAAAATGGCGGCCAGTGGGCGTGGCCATATGGAAATCGGAGATACGTTTGATGCAGTACATTCCAGGGAATACGCAGTGGAAAGAATTTTTCATGTATCCCTTAATGTTCCAGAGATACGATTGGGCATGGGCCCGTTATAGCGCCACCTAGTTGTGGACGTGTCATTTCAAGGATTTGCGATCTGACACACCAGTCCCCCAAGGGGTTTCGTCTTGGTGCGTTCGGTCTAGGCTGCAGTCTTGGCACGTAGGGAAGAAAAATAAATAAATAAATAAATAATCTTAGCAATTACAATAGAGGCAGTACAGTAAGTAGAAAATACAGGACCGTAAATAACGTAAGTGGGACGTGTAAATAAAACCTTATAGAATAGGCAGTATTGCACCATACATGTATTTCACAAGATCACAGTTTGAAGAGGATGTAAACCTTCCAGAAAGAGTATTGCACCATATATGAATGTCTCTCTTAAACTAGGGTTTTAAGAACCATGAGATTAAGAACCAAGAACCTTATTCTTCACCAAAGGGCCATGTATAGCCTGTTCTGTCTCTGTTGGTTAGTTCTAACCTGGTTGTTCGAAAGAAGGGAGCGAGCTAAAGGCAAAAATTGGCAAAAAAGTGCCAGTAAACATTAAGTTCAAATTGAGTTTAGAATTTAAAGGTATAGATTTAATAGTGCAAAACTTTCAGCATCAATTAGTGATTCTAGCTAAATGTTCATAATCCCACTGTTTTCGAGAAGAAAGGTTCAATTTTTCAAATATTTTCAGTCTGAGAATATGCTAGTACATTTTAAAAATAATTCATTTTAAGGCTTTTTACATCTGTGTGTGTGTGTGTGTGTGTGTGTGCGTGCGTGTGTGTGTGTGTTTTGGGTCAGATTGCGGACCTGGGTCTGGCCACTCATCAGACATGGAGTAAGCTGACCAAAGATGAGTCTCGCAGAAAGAGTCGTATGTGTCTAGAGAAGAAGACGGCGGTGCGTGCGGCTGGAACACTCTGCTACATGGCCCCGGAGCACCTGAAGAGCATTCACGCAGCCTCCACTGAGAAGTCCGACGTCTACAGCTTCGCCATCGTCGTTTGGGTCATCCTGACCAGCCGGGAGCCTTACGAGAGTGAGCACCCGGTCCTTGTTGACTGCTGGAATGCATTTTACAAGTCTAACAGCACTAACAGCAGCTGGTGACCTGGTGGATATTAGCATTTACATTTACATTTACAGCATTTACATTTACAGCATTTACATTTACAACATTTACATTTACAACATTTACTACATTTACAACATTTACAACATTTACATTTACAGCATTTACATTTACAGCATTTACATTTACAACATTAACAACATTTACAACATTTACATTTACATTTACAGCATTTACATTTACAGCATTTACATTTACAACATTTGCAGCATTTACATTTACAGCATTTACATTTACAACATTTACATTTACAACATTTACATTTACAACATTTACTACATTTACAACATTTACTACATTTACATTTACAGCATTTACATTTACATTTACAACATTTACATTTACATTTACAGCATTTATGGTGGTGGCCTAGTGGGTAGATACTTGCCTCTGGACGAAGAGGTCATGGGTTTGAATCCTACCTTCAGCATCCCACCACTGGGTTCCTGAGCAAGACCCTTAACCCCAAGTTGCACAAGAGAGACTGCCCCCTGTAGTTAGGGAATGGAAGTCCATCCATCTTCTACCCCTTTGTCTCACACCCCGGGGGGCTGGAGCCCAACCCAGCTGATATGGGGGCGAAGGCGGCGTACACCCTGGACAGTCGCCACATACAGAGACAGACAACCATTCACACTCACAGCTAGCGGCAATTTAGTGTGCTCAGTCGACCGATCCCCAACGGGGAGAAGACGCAAACTCCACACAGAAAGACCCTGACCCAACCGAACCCAGGACCTTCTTGCTGTGCGGCAACAGCGCTAACCCCTGCGCCACCGCGCCGCCCGGAATGGAAGTCGCTCTGGATAAAAGGGTCTGATAAATGCCGTAACCGTAAAATGCAGCAGTCTGGTTATCTGTATCACGGCCTGGTTCGGTAGCCGTACCGCTCCGGACTGCAGAGCTCCACAGAGGATGGTCAGATCACCAGGACTGAACCGCCAGACCCTCTCTGATCCCAGACATTCCAGCCACAGGCTCTTCACACTCCTCAAGACTACAGTAAGAGTGCAAGAAAGTCTGACTCTCTGGAAGCAAAGTGTTTCAGAAAACTTATGTAATGACTGCCATGACACTCAGACAATAATAATATAATATAAAGTCTATATAAAATCTCAATATGAAAATACATTATGGTTAGTATAAATATTATATATAAGAAACACAGTTGGGAGAAAAACTGCCGACACAAATAGTAGTTTGGTAGATATTGACCTCAGTAGTGATATTGCACATAAGATATTGCAAGTAATGAAGTGACTTAGCACCATTTAGAAAATGTCACATGATGCTGCACATAATGATAAGAACGTTGCACAGTACTGCACATGGCAGACTGTTGCACATCACAACCCATATAACGCACATAGTCCTTCACACAATGGTAGAGATTTAACCCAGGAAGAAAATGTACTAAATATTCCAGTGCTTCTTTGCAAGGTCAGCTCGACAGAGAACTGGTTTTATGAAAAACAGTCGAAAATGGACGATAAAAACAGTGCGCTCAGGCACTCCAGGACATGCATGTTGTACAGTAAAAATACAGTAATTGTTTAATTCAATTCAACCCCGTTTTGTAACTCAGTCTGTCTGCTGTTTGGCTCATTGGGAAAGAACGCACAAGCAATCAGCTGAAATTCTGTCTCGTGTCTGAAAGGGGCTGAAACGGCAAACTCTCAGTGATTCTTAAGATTTGTGTTCATTAGTCAAAGCTGGACCTCTCTGCCTGACCGGGACTGTGAGGGCGTGTCCACCTGGTGATTGACAGCACAGTCCTGCAGGAGCCTGAACACATAAACCAGGTTAGAGTGTGAACAGACCGGAGCTTTAATGTGTTACTTAATAGAGTCACTGAATCCACTCTACCTCACTAAGATACGAATACTAACGTGTGTGTGTGTGTGTGTGTGTGTGTGTGTGTGTGTATGTGTGTGTGTGTGTGTATGTATGTGTGTGTGTTTGTATATGCATGTGTATATGTGTGTGTATATATGTGTGTGTGTGTGTGTGCGTGTGTGTGTGTGTGTGTATATATGTGTGTGTGTG
>JBBPCY010072439.1:0-11033 GCA_037974405.1 Brachyalestes nurse
GATTCCAGATGATCAGGCGGTGATCAGTATACTGGTGGTGCTGAATGCTGAGTGGCTGGAACTCCTTTATCTAGGCTTCTTGTATCTTTAGAGACACTTTGCAGCTTGTCAGTAAAACATTTGATCCAATTTCTTTAATCTGCTCAATATAACAAAGGTAAGTGTTTTTGCACCAACTAGGTGATTCATAGCAAAATATAAAGAAATGAGGGGTGGTTCAGTTTCTTTGCATGGTACTGTATTTCCAAGTGAAAGACTTATCGGGGAGATTCTCAGCAGTATCTGTTTTTTCCAGGTTTCCCAAAAGGTGACGTGACCCCTCTTCACCAGTAGAGGGCAGTGTTAGCATAGAGAGTATTTGGGGTCAGGGCCACTTAGAAGGAAACTAATGCTACTCATCGCAATTGGCTTTTAAATCACATTGTTTACTGTGATAATGTGTCTAATTCCTGAGACATACTGGAAGCTAGTGGTTAGTGTGTTGACCCTGTGATTAGAATGTTGTGGGTTTGAATCCCAGGGGTGGTAGTGGCACCACTGAGGTTCTCTTGAGAAAGATACAGTTCCCACACACACTGCATTTCCTCTGGAAATTTCCTCCTTGGTCTTGAAAGAACAAAAGACATCTAGGTCCATTTGTCAGGTGTGTTATGTAAAGCACATCTCAACTTAATTCAAA
Organism: Brachyalestes nurse; assembly: GCA_037974405.1. Classification (NCBI taxonomy): domain Eukaryota; kingdom Metazoa; phylum Chordata; class Actinopteri; order Characiformes; family Alestidae; genus Brachyalestes; species Brachyalestes nurse. The sequence continues at coordinate 680 of JBBPCY010072439.1, forward strand.
AACCCTCGAAATACAAGCAGATGCATTTCCTCTGGACATTTTCTCCTTGGTCCAGAGGATGTGTTTCCTCTGGAAATTTCCTCCCTGGTTCAAAGGATGTGTTTCCTATGAAAATTTCCTCCCTGGTTCAAAAGATGTGTTTCCTCTTGAAATTTCCTCCTTAGTCCAGAGGATGTGTTTCCTCTGGAAATTTCCTCCCTGGTCCAGAGGATGTGTTTCCTCCGGAAATTTCCTCCTTGGTCCAGAAGATGTGTTTCCTCTGGAAATTTCCTCCTTGGTCCAGAAGATGTGTTTCCTCTGGAAATTTCCTCCCTGGTCCAGAGGATGTGTTTCATCTGGAAATTTCCTCCTTTGTCTTGAAAGAACAAAAGACAGCAGCTAGGTCCGCTCACCAGGTGTGTTATGTAAAGCTCATCTTAATTCAAAAACACTTGAAGTATAAGCGGACATGTCAACAGAGCACACGCACACATCGGGCCCATCAAGTGTTGCCTTACGTAAAGCTCTATTTATGAAGAGCCGGTTCATGGTGTTTATATAACTTTTATTTCTAAATATATCAGCCTTTTAGACCTCACACTGTTGCTGCCGCTGTTGGATTGTGATTGTGAAGCTGATATTTTCTCTAATAGAAGGACTGGTCTTTCCTTACAGGATCATCAAGATCTCTAAGGACTGTTTAGTCCGTATCTTAAGGTTTTTCATTGTTAAAACCCGTAAAAGGCGTCTTCTGAGCGCCTGTATGCAATGCAATGATGGCAAAACAGTAGAAAATCCCGTGGGGACTTTTTGCCTCTGAATGCTCTACATGTATCCTTCCACCATGATTGGGTTTAAAATAGACCCCAGGCAGTGTATGTATAATTATTTTATTTATTAACTTTCGGGAGGTCACCACCACTGTGAACAGGTCCAGTTGTACAAGTTTCTGTAGAATGGAAGCGAATAGCTGTATAACTGAATATCCAATAAATTATGGGGGAATTTTTAAGAAGATTTCAGGATTTGTTAAAGCAGGAAAACCAATGGATAATTTGAGGTAATGCTCATAATAGAAGTGGTTTAAAGGTGTGAGTAATCAGAATCAGTAAACATTATTGATCCGGGATGAAACTGCTTATAATTTCAATTGATGACTAGATTCCATTTGAGAATTTGTGATATGTGGAGGAAAACAAAAAAAGTTCTGTGAAAAGAATTGAAGAACAAATGTGAAGCAGTTCTTTTAAATCAAATGAAAATGCCTAAAAAATAAAATATGGGAAAAATAACCCTGTTAGATTGTTGATATATGGTGGTGTAGCTGATAGTCGAGCTGAACACTGAAGACACACACCGAGTGAGAGACAAAAGGGTTGGAGAAAAAAAATGTGTTCAAAATGTGGGTCATGATCACGTCAGGTAAATTATTTAATTTAAAAAGAAACATATTAGGTCGACATATTTGGGCCACAACTCTGCATGCGTTTTCGCTCTGGACTCTGGAGAGGGAAGAGATTCAGTAAATGAAAACACAGTATTACCAGGGCCAGACCGGTTTGGGCTCCAGGGGGCTGAAACCCAGAGGCCGGAGAGAAGAAAAGTTCTTCAGTAGCACTGGTTCGAACTTCAAAAGAGATAAAATGAGCGGGAAATGGAAATAATCACAGAGCCTTTAAATAACCTTTAAATAGAACATCTGCAGAGACAGAGACAGCAGTGGTATCTTCTCACTCATGTTAGCTGACCTCCAGTAGAAGTAGAAGGTTGGTTGTCGACATTTTCAAATGTAATCAGACACTAAAGTGGTTCAAATGGAAGTGTTTTCTAACACCTTCCAGTATTGGTGACGCAGTGTGGTCAGGGTTGACCTAGCTAGCAAGTCCATCCCTTCTCTGAACCGGTCAGGCCTCGTCCACACGGATGTTCCAGTTTTGGATAAATTAACGTGCTCTGAACACTGTGTGCGTTTTGTAGCTGCGCTTGATTGACTTCAGTGAGGCGTAACGCTGTATTTACCTGTGGGGGCACTAATTATTCTGTCCAAAGTGTTTACATGTGGGTAGTTCTGCACTGAAATCATGGATCCCTATTCTTTGTTAAAACTAAGCTTGACATTCTTGATTTAAAAATCCTCCTGATACGGCGTCATAGACAGAAAAGGAACAAACTTTGCCTCCGATACTGGATTCATATAGAATCATGTGACATATCCGGTCAACCGAACACCATGTAAACACAATACCGACGTTTTCTTTGCGTTCGTCGGGATTTCAGCAGAAATTGATTTAAAAAAATTGCGCTGTTTATTTGGCGCCACCCAAACGCTCAGTAAACTGAACACAGGTGCTGAACACCCGTGTGGCTCTGATTTACTCCAATGAGCAGAAAAACGGTCGGCATTCAGTCTGCACTCACCCGAACACCAGAAAAACACCTGTACTCTTAACTAGGGCCGTCTAACCAGGGGTACTGGAGTCAGTCCCAGCAATCTGAGCGTTCAAGGCAGAGAAACACCCTGAACAAGTCACCAGTCCCTCACAGGGCAGCAAGTGAGAACCAGTGTTGGGAGTAACGTAACAAAAGTAACGAGTGACTGTAATGCATTGCTTTTTGCTGTAATGCGGTAATGTAAGGCATTACAGAAAAACATAATATTTTACTCTGTAAAAATGTCAGTAACGTGCGTTACAATGCATTTTTAACCCGGAATGAGCTAACTGAGCGGCATGAGCTACATTTAGAGCCAAATCCATATTTCTAGTTATTTTGGTGAAAGTAACTTAAAAGTAATGCAATAGTGGTGAATGCCTTACATTTTAAATACAGTAATATTGTAATGTAACAAATGACTTTGAAATGACAGTCACAAGTAATAAATAACGCAGTTTAGAAGTAACTTGCCCAACACCGGTGAGAACTCCCAGTGACTAAACTGGGAAGATATTTGGGTTACAATCAGGGGTTACCACCCCATCCCCCTCAAAAATTCACCCCCTCCATCAAAAATCAGCCTTTTCCAGTGTTGTCCAGGTACTGGGATTTGCTGCACTGTGTTCTGTTGTTACCCAGGCAGACAGGGGAGGGGTGAAGTAGATGATGCAGGACTAATTTTCCCTTTTGGTAAATTTTACTCTCCTTCTACAGTCTCTCTTCCGCTTCCTTTCGCTGACTGATGTCGATCTGTGTAAGTCAAGTTGTGAAGTTGGCTTTTACCGTCATCCATCCACAAACATGGTATATGATTGCACGAAATTGCGTTTCTGACAATCTCGGGTGATTTTAAGTTAGATATTAAAATCAAAAGCATTCCATTCTTTGCAGAAGGTGACCCTGAGAAGAGCAGCACACACCTGTATCTGTGACATAATCGAATTTTTTTTTCAAGGTTACTTTATTATCATTAGCAGCTGTGAACTCCTTCATAGTGTGATGAGACGTTTCTATAGCAGAGTAACAATATTGTGAGTGGGGTGTAAAATGAAAAATACAAAAAATAGTCAATACAGTGTAACAGTAGTGTAAACGGGATGTAAACTTTCCGGAGTGACGAGTGTTGCACCATAAGTGTGATGATTATTACACAGGATGCAGTTACAGCATTGAACCGCATTCAGAGCCATGAAACTGCTACAGTCTTGCAGAACCTTCTTCCTTATTAACTCCTCCAGAAGCTTTCAGGACATTTTTAAATGGATTTTTACACCACAGACAAAATGCCCAGACAGTTCTGCATCACCTGAACTGTTTCTACTTACGTCAATTTTCCACAGGATGTAGGCAGAAACAGTTCAGGTGATCCAGAACTGTCTGGGCATTTTGTCTGTGGTGTGGCAGTGGTCTGAGATGGTCTTCACGACACCTCCCCCACCTGTGTTGGGCAAGTTACTTCGAAACTGTAATGCATTATTTATTACTTGTTACTGTCATTTCCAAGTAATTCGTTACATTACAACATTACTGTATTTAAAATGTAAGGCATTACACTACTATTGCATTACTTTTAAGGTAATCTCACCACAATAACTGGAAATATGGATTTGGCTCTAAATGTAGCTCCTGACGCTCAGTTAGCTCATTACACAGCCAGTGGAAGGTGATGTAGTATCTGACTGAGCTGGGCTTATGGTTAAAAACAGTTCTATACGATGTTAGATCAGTGGCAGGTTCACTCATCTCTCTGTTCTGTCCGACTACAAGAAGTGAAACATTTTGCCGTTTCTCCTCTCTGCTGATCTCGTGGTGATTTTGGTGAATTTGGATGAAGAAAAAAAAAACATCACTACATTCCGGGTTAAAAATGCATTGTAACACACGTTACTGACATTTGTACTGAGTAAATATTACCATTTTTTTCTGTAATGCCTTACATTACCGTGTTACAGAAGAAAGCAATGCATTACAGTAATTAATTGCTTTTATAACGTGTTACTCCCAGCACTGCTCCCCACTATTAAATACTGTTAGTTAATAGTCTATGCCACCTGTTTTGTTCATGTGTGTGTGTGTGTGTGTGTGTGTGTGTGTAAGTGACTATTACAACTACTGTTTCAAATACAACAACCTAGAAAGAATGGAAACTTTCCATTAGAAATATTGGGGCAGGTTAATTTCCTGTAAAGGGTGCCAGTGTAACACATACACACTCACACACTCCTGCAGGGACATGATGTGCTGAGTGGCCTTGGGGGCCTTCCTTAAGGCCAGCAGTCAGATTAGAGCCGGAAAAGCGGCGGGGAAAGAGGGAGGCCTCCACCTGAAGACTGAATGAGAGCTTCCATTGTCCTGGACAGCGGTCTCACTTGATCGGTCAAGGACAAAATTCTTCAGAGAACCTTAAGCTAATGTGCAGGTGTGCCGGCTGTGTGTGTGTGTGTGTGTATGTATAGAGCTAAGCCACTGACAAGCTAAATGAATCCAGGCCAGCCCCCTGTCCACCTTTCAAATACGCAGAAGTGGAACATTTTTGGGTAAATGCAGCTGGGGACCCCCGTAACTCCTGTACATTCAGGCCTTTTGTATTCAGTGAGTTCTCACAAGGCTCCTGAGTGTAAATGCGTAACAACTGTTGAACATAATTCACAGTAATTGGATACTATTAAAGGATGTAGATAAATAGACCCTGACGCACACAATTTTTCTTAGTTTTTTTTTCTCCAAATACAAATAGGCCCAGACGGAAATGTTAGCTGCATTCACTGTTATCTGCATTCACTGATTACTTTTATTTAATTAAACCACAACCAACCACAACCTTTTCTTATAACTGACCTGAGCTTTAGTGTCTTTTTATCTGTTTATGAGTTTGAGTCCGCTGTGTGTTTTGCTCCGTGTTTAAGGATTTAAAGGTTTTAAGGTTAAAGGTTTAAAGGGTCCAGTCATATGTTTCTATAAATGTTCCTAATGATTACCGATGAATAAACAAACAAAGATAACCATTCAGAAGACAAATATTTAACTTTTATTACAGAAGAAAACAAGACCATGAGTCAGGCAGGTTCAGAGTCATACTCCAAGGTCATGTGCACTACTTTACATCTGCATATAGAAGTATTTACACACACACACACACACACACACACACACTCTCAGCAGATCAGTCCAGGTTCGGCCGCAGTAGTTAACATATCACAGCAACATTTGCTTTATCTAAATCCAAAATCATGGGAACTGGATTTGTTCTTGTCGGCAAGTGTTTTTTTTACAGAACCGTGACCCGTCATCAAATCTCTTCATGTTTTAATTTTCATTTACTATAGTAAAGCCTCTCACTCACAGCCCCAGCTGATAGGAATGAGCATTTGAGTCATTTGATATTTAAAAATGTCAAATATTTCAGATGACTGTGACCAAATAGTCCAAAGAATTAAGAATATCATATAAAGTTATGAATAAAAACTGAGAACCTGGAAAGTTTAACACTTATTTATTTACATGAGATGTTCATGTACCTAAATGTTTAGTTAATTTGTGTTATATAATATTATAATATTATTATAATAACTTACAAGCTATGCAACATACTCTGCAGTTCGGTGTCACAATATTAATCAAAAATATGATAAAAAAAAAATTAAAATACGCTGTTGATTTCTTTGTTGTTTCCATACATAATTTGAACCATCATGCCCATCCCTACCAGCTGTTCCCTGATCTGACGCTCCTCGTATCCTGGGACGTCCCGGACTGGGGTTAAGAGCCACTGTGTAAAGGAGCACTTCAGCCAAAATGCAGTTACAGCTAATAATGAAGTCGTGCTTTAAACTGACATGATATGTATTGAGTGGTTCCATCTGAACGAACGGACTTGATTCAATTCAACTTGATTAAATTTTTTTAAAAAGTTTCATGTGTTCCTGTTCCCAACGTCTAGAGGGCAGCACTGAGTAATGTTTTATTTCTAAACTGGCAGGCTACACTACCAGTCAAAAGTTAACACACACTAACATTTTCTACATCTGCATGTTACTCAATATTGACTAAAATACACATAATACAAATAATTACATTTACAGTATGTTCACCATCTGAGTACCTTTATTACTCAGAAACTGTCATTTATTATTTCATCACTACTGACCTACAAAAAGCCACCTATTATAATGATAATGAGGATCTCCAGAAGAGTGTTAGATATTTAAGGAGCTATTAAGTGCTGAAACAGTAACGAGTTCATTTAAAGTTAAAGGACAGTCTAGAATTTGACTCTGCATCACCAACAACCAGTTAATAGGAGTCAGACCTGCACTGGTACAAATTATTTCATCTTATAAAGGAAAGTTGTTAAATTTGTTCACTCAACTTACCAATGATTACCAAGAATAAAAATCTACAGTATGAAATAAGTGAATAAGCAGAAAGAGCTTGTGGTGTGCAAAAAAGTTTGGCTGGTATTGTATAATATTAGAGAGAAGCTAAATTCCTCGTCAACGATTCTAATCTATTCTGAGTATGTATATATAGATTAAAAAGCTTTCATCAAAAAATCTGTACTCATCCCTATTTCTTTATCTCCTGTGAAGTGGGCGTAGGTGTGAGTTTATGTCGTGTCTCTGGCGTGTCTCTGCTGCGGTCTGGGCGCGGGGTGAATAAGAGCGAGTGCTGTGAAGTGCTCAGTGGCCGTGTTTGTGTCGTGGTGTCAGTCTCACCCCTGTGAGCCAGGGGCGGTCTGCCCACTGATCCATGAGGTGCTGGATCTCTGATGCCCTCAGACAGGCCCTGCCCTCCCCCGGTGAGAAACCGCCTTCAAATGCTCTGCATTCAGACCGAAAAAAAAAGGTCAGAGCTGTCACTTCCATCTGAGCTGTGAAATCCCGCAGACAATCAGGGCCAGCCTTTACCCAACCACCGCACCTTTCCCAACACCGCGCCGCTCCGCTTCACCCACTGTGGCACCTCCAGCCCGGAGCCACCGGCATGTGTGTGATCCACAAAATCTCCTCAAAAGTGAAACTTTTCTCTTAGTTTTGCTGTTTGGCTAGTTTTTTACGTATTTCTTGTAGATTTATGTGTGTAGAATATGGGCCGTAATTCTGCCAATAACTCAGTTTCCAAGCTGGTGCAGAGACACTGTGGACCGGGGCTCAAAAAAGCGCAGTGGACCATTAATTCCACTAGTTGGCACTGTGGGCAGCAGTTGACCAATCGAAGACAGTGTCTGGAATACAGAGGTGGTAAAAACTGCTGTAAACCCTCGAGTGCTTTATTAGAGCGGAAGCCCAACACAAGATGTATTCCACACATTTAAGAGATAAATGAATCCTCTCACACTTATCAGATAATCTAATCATACAACCATCTTCCATCGACATTCTCCAGTAACATGAGTGTAATGGGTTAAATACAGAGGACGAATTTCACACTGTGTAATGTGGTGTGTTCACATATGACAGAATGGTCACTTTACTTGCAGTCTGCGCTGTGTTTTGCTGTGATTAGCCGTGATCAGCCATGATCGGCTGTGATTGACTGTGATCGTAGCTATTATGTGCTGTGTTTAACTGTGATTGGCTGTGAAGTGTGATTGGCTGTTGTCTGTGCCGAGATCAGATGTCAACTGCCCTGTGGTTGTGAACTCTGTTGGGATTGGAAGTGATCCAAGCTGTAACTGACAGTCGGATGTGCTGTGATAATATATGGCTTGTGATGTGTTTAGTTGTGATTGACTATGAACTGTGCTGTAATTACCTGTGATTGGCTGTGACCTGTGCTGTGATCAGCAGTGACAGGCAGTAAAATGTGCTGTGATCTGTGATGTGACTTGCTGTGATTGGCTGGGATCTGTGCTGCAATCTATTCTTTGATCTGTGTTGTGATTGGCTGGGATCTGTGTTGTGATTGATGTTGTGGTTGGTTGTGATCTGTGCTGTGATTGACTGTGACTGTGATTGGGTATTATCTGTGCTGTAATCTGTTCTGTGATCAATGCTGTGGTTGTTTGTGATCTGTGCTGTGATTAGCTGTGATCTGTGCTGTTGTTGCCCGAGATCTATGTTGTGGTCTGTACCATGATTGCCTGTGATTTGTGCTGTTATTGGCTGTGATCTTTGCTGTGTTTAGCTGTGATCTGTGCTGTGATGCTCTGTGATCTGTGCTGTGAGTGGCTGAGATTTGTATTGTGATCTGTGGTGTGATTAGCTGTGATCTGTGCTGTGATATGTGGTGTGATTAGCTGTGATCTGTGCTGTGATTTATGCTGTGATTGGCTGTGATTTGTACTGTGATTCTTTGTGATCTGTGCTGTGATTAGCTGTGATCTGTGCTGTGATCTGTGCTGTGATTTGTACTGTGATTCCTTGTGATCTGTACTGTGATCTGTGATATGTGGTGTGACTAGCTGTGATCTGTGGTGTGATTAGCTGTGATCTGTGCTGTGATTAGCTGTGATCTGTGCTGTGATTAGCTGTGATTTGTGCTGTGATCTGTGTTGTGATTGGCTGTGATTTGTACTGTAATTCCTTGTGACCGTGATCGTGGCTATGACTGGCACTTATATGTGCTGTGTTTAACTGTGATTGGCTGTGAAGTGTGATTGGCTGTTGTCTGTGCCGAGATCAGATGTCAACTGCCCTGTGGTTGTGAACTCTGTTGGGATTGGAAGTGATCCAAGCTGTAACTGACAGTCGGATGTGCTGTGATAATATATGGCTTGTGATGTGTTTAGTTGTGATTGACTATGAACTGTGCTGTAATTACCTGTGATTGGCTGTGATCTGTGCTGTGATCAGCGATGACAGGCAGTAAAATGTGCTGTGATCTGTGATGTGACTTGCTGTGATTGGCTGGGATCTGTGATGATTTGTACTGTGATTCTTTGTGATCTGTGCTGTGATTAGCTCTGATTCCTTGTGACTGTGATCGTGGCTATGACTGGCACTATAATCTGCTGTGTTTAACTGTGATTGGCTGTGAACTGTGATCTGTGCTGTGATTTGCTGTGATTTGTACTGTGATTCCTTGTGATCTGTGCTGTGATCTGTGCTGTGATTCCTTGTGATCTGTGCTGTGATCTGTGCTGTGATTCCTTGTGATCTGCTCCCAGAATGCACCACACACACCCAGGGAGATGGCATTATCAACCCAGTTTTTACAGGAGCACTTTACTCCTCCACAGCCAGAAGGGGTGTGTGTGTGTGTGTGTGTGTGAGCGTGCGTGCGTGTCCTCCAGCCATTCCGTTCTTTTATTGACATTCTCTCTTGGTCTCTCTGTCTTGTTCTTTTTACTTTCTGTTTATTATTTTGACTTTGTCTCTTTTTCTTGAAAATCTATTTTTTCAAATGTTTTTCTTTACATTTACATTTTGACAGAATTTAGCAGACGCTGTTATCCAGAGCAATGTACATCAGTGCTCAAGTAGTCTGCTCTACATCTTTCATCACTGCTGGCTATCTATCTATCTGTCTATCTCATTTCTGTTCTCTCTCTCTTTACACTCATACTCTTTCTACTCACTTTTTCTAGCTTCCCTCCCGCTTTCTTATTTCTGTTTTGTCTTTGGTTACACCCATTACACTCACTCTTGTTTTCTTGCTTTATTTTACTTTTACTTTCTTTATCAATCTCTCTCTCTCTCTCTCTCTCTCTCTCTCTCTCTCACACTTTCCCTCTCTCCCTCTCTCTCTCTGTCTCTCTTTCCCTCTTTCCCTGTCTCTCTCTCTCTCTCTCTCTCTCTCTCTCTCACTCTCTCTGTCTCTCTCACTCTCTCTCTCTCACACTCTCTCTCACTCTCCCAAAATGATTTGTGTGCGCAAGTCTGAATTAAAACACTTTTAGTTCCACATTAGAACAGAAATATTACAAATAATGTTTAATTTTATTATTGATGAATCATTGATGTGATGATTGTTACTGAACTGAGGCTGGATTTGGTTCAGC